>CM054159.1:48695151-48715151 GCA_028751875.1 Rapana venosa | reverse complement strand
ATGCTTGTGTAAATTATTATAATTATATGCGACAGTTATTGACCATTGTTAAAGGCATCGGCGCTCCGACTTCAGGGATAACCACTTTGTCTGAAACGTCACGTAGGCTTTCAAAAAATAGGGCACACGTGTTGTTGCGAGTTTATGTTGTTGTCTTTGTTTGTATATATATATATATTTGCTTTTATGTTTGTTTCTTTAGTTTTTGTGTGGATGTTTCTGTTTGTTTCTTTTTTGTTTTGTTGTTTTTGCTTTCCTCTCTAACAATAAAAGACCAACACTTAATATCTGGCAAGTATATCAGTACATATCAAACTCAAACGCATACAAGCTCACTCACTCACACTCAAAAACACACACACGCGCGCGCACACACACACACACACACACACACACTCAAACTCAAACACACACTCACTCACACACACACACACACTCAAACACACACACGCACGCACACACACACACACTCAAACACACACTCACTCACACAAACACACTCAAACACACTCACTCACACTCAAACACAAAACACAACACACACATACTCTCTCTCTCACAACACACACACTCACACACACACACACACACACACACTCAAACACACACACACACACACACACATACACAGAGCACAGGATGACCAAAAAACTCCTTTCCCAACCAAAATCAATACAGGCAGAGAGCAGTCCAACGTTCATTTCCAAAGCCATTCACACGTCTCTCCTTAGAGACAGAGAGAGAGAGAGAGAAGAGAGAGAGAGAGAGAGGAGAGGGGAGGAGAGAGAGAGAGAGAGAGAGAGAGAGAGAGAGAGTCAGACAGACAGACAGACAGACAGACACAGACAGACAGACAGAGAGAGACAGAGAGACAGATTTATTTATTTATTCTTTTATATCGAGGATAATGCAATAAGCACTCATGTGCTTTTTTTTACAACCAGTCCCCGTGTGTATGCAGTTTTGTAAATTTTGTCATCTGTTCCCAACGGCACACAATGGCCTACTTTTTCGAAAAGCGGAACAGGATTTGACGCGTGCGCAAGATGTTGTGCATGCGTTCGCACACAGGGCCTCGGTTTATAGTTTCATCCGAAGGACTTTGACATTCAGTTCGATTTTTTGGGTCAAACTGGGAAGAAAGGGCGAGGCTGGGAATCGAACCCACAACCTCACGGTTTACTTGTTGGCAGGCAAACGTCTTAACCATCCTGCCACCTTCCTTCCCAAAGCTTCTTTGCATTCTTCTTCTTCTTCTTCTTCTTCTTTTTCTTTTTCTTTTTCTTCTACTTCTTCTACTTCTTCTCCTTCTTCTTCTTCTTCTTCTTCTTCTTCTTCTTCTTCTCTCGTTCACTTTTTACACCGTCAGATGTGTCTGGGAGAAATAGTGGCAACTCCTTTCCAGCTCCTCTCGTGGGTCGTACAGCTTAGTTTGCAGGGTTATTTATCTCCATCAGCCACACAATCTTTCTCAGGCCTCATCGTCTAACTCCCAAGATGAAGATAGTCTTTGTCAAGCTCTCATATTTTAGCATGGTGGTTACACCACTCCTGATGTAGCGATAAGTAGTATTTTCAGTCCATAGCCTCATTCAAGTGACTCGCAGGAATAATAATCAAAACCAATGCATACCATGGGCGTTCTGTGTGTGTGTGTGTGTGTGTGTGTGTGTGTGTGTGTGTGTGTGTGTGTGTGTGTGTGTGTGTGTGTGTGTGTGTGTGTGTGCATGTGTGTGTGTGTGTGTGTGTGTGTGTGTGTGTGTGTGTGTGTGTGTGTGTGGTGTGTGTGATGATGATGTTGATGTTGATGATGTTGATGATGATGATCATCATCATCATCATCGTCATCGTCATCATCATCATCATTATTATTATTATTATTATTATTATTATTATTATTATTCATGGGTGATTGCATAAGTGTGAGTTGAAAGTAAGCGCTTTGGTTTGTTGCTTTACAAGATTCAGCGCTGTATAAATGCCATTAATTATTATTATTATTATTATTATTATTATTGTTATTGTTATTATTATTATTATTATTATCGTTATTATTATTATTATTATTATTATTATTCAGTATCATCATCATCGTCGTTATCGTCGTCGTCCTTATTATTAGTTATTTATTTATCTATATATATTTATTTATGCCACTTTAAGCCACGCATATTTCTCTGCGTGAAATTCGGGCTGCTCTCCCCGGGGAGAGCACGTCGCCACAAGAGCAGCGCCACCCATTTTTTTTCTTTTTTCATGTCTGCAACAGTCTTTGTTTCCCTATCAGAGTGGCTTTTTTCTACATAATTTCACCAGGGACAACTCTCTTGTTGCCGTGGGTTCTTTTACGTGCGCTAAATAATTATGTGCAACACACGGGACCTCGGTTTATCGTCTCATCCGAAAGACTAGCGCCCAGACCACCACTCATGATCTAATGGAAGGGGAAAAAATTTCGGGTCCAAACGGGATACGATCCACCGCATATTTCCGACCTGGACTTTTCGCTTTCTAGACAGGCGCGTTACCTCTAGACCACCGATCCATTAGTAGTAGTGATAAAATACTGCCGAGGCGTCCATTTAGGGAATCTTTTCCTCTAGTGTTATCATCGGTATCACCCCCTCCCCCCCCCCTAAAATCCGTTGAATACACGCACAGAACCTTGCGCAGACCTGTTCCGCCAATTACAAAAGTAGACCAGTGTGTACCGGTAGAAACGGATGACAAAATCAGAAAAGCAAAACCATTCACATTATCGTCGTCTTTAGACATCCCTGAATTCAAGTCAAGTCATGTCAAGTCAAGTCAAGTCAAGTCATGTCAAGTCATGTGAAGTTATGTCAAGTCAAGTCAAGTCACGTGAAGTCAAGCCAAGTAATGTCATGTCAAGTCACGTCAACTCATGTCAAGTTATGTCAAGTCAAGCCATGTCATGTCATGTCATGTCAAGTCAAGCCAAGTCATGTCTTGTCATGTCATGTCATGTCATGTCAAGTCAAGCCACGTCAAATTAAGTCAAGTCATGTCACGTCACGTCGAGTCAAGTCCAGTCAAAAACACTTTAATTATCCCACCAAGGGCAATTACAATACTGACAGGCACAACATCGAAATACGGCTGCTTTCATGACAGACTAAAACGGCCGCATACACAAACATCTTACCATTGGTGAACCTTTCAGATCTAACCGCAGAATGAAAAAGAAAAAAAACGAACAAGAAAAGTAAAAAAGAACCGTTTGCTAACCCCCCCCCCCCTCCCCATATATATATATATATATATTATATATATATAATATATATAGGGCAAATCCCAAGAATCGAACCTTGTAACAGTGACCCGAAGTTCATAGTTTCTAACCACATACCTTTTCTGTCCTCGTCCTTCGCCCTTCCTCCTCCCCCCCTCTCCTCCCCCCCCCCCCCCCACACACACACGCACGCACGCACG
Source organism: Rapana venosa (assembly GCA_028751875.1). NCBI lineage: Eukaryota > Metazoa > Mollusca > Gastropoda > Neogastropoda > Muricidae > Rapana > Rapana venosa. Next base: position 48,711,698 of record CM054159.1, on the reverse strand, counting down.
CACAGAGCCAGGTCTCAGACAGCCAGTCAAAATATCAACAGAGGGCAGGAACAGTCAAGTATTCTAATCAAAGGGTATTCGCTCATCCTTAGCACACAGAGAGAGAGAGACAGAGAGAGAGAGAGAGAGAGAGAGAGAGAGAGAGAGAGAGAGAGAGACAGAGAGAGAGAGAGAGAGAGAGAGGGAGAGGGAGAGAGAGAGAGAGCATATATTTTATTTTTATTTTTTATATCGAGGATAATGGAATAAGCACTCATGTGGGGTTTTTTACATCCAGTCCCCGTGTGTATGCGGTTTTGTAAATTCTGTCATCTGTTCCCACCGGGCACTCAATGGCCTACTCTTACGAAAAACGGAACAGGATTTAACGTGTGCGCAAGATGTTTTGCGTGCGTTCGCACACGGGACCTCGGTTTATAGTCTCATCGGAAGGACTTTTGGGGAGAGTGGAGTCTGCAATGATGTTTACACCAGAGGAAAATATCTCCTTGAACGGGATCATACATAGATCGCGAGGATGACCAGCTATACGTACTTTTATTATCATAACTAATATATATTCATACGCGTTAAAAAACCTATATTCATTCTCAAACGTAGTACACTTTACCATAAAAGATATTATGACTGAGATGTTGAACAGCGAGATACTCAGTTCATATAATAAACGTCATGAAGATAAAAAATGTGTACTATTGGTCTTTGACTCTGTGAAAGTGATAGCATGGCTTCTCCTCCTGTCAATTCTAGAGGTGTTGATGGATCATTGCTCTGTGACCCGATCTCTGAAACTGAACATCTTGCGCACACGTTAAATCCTGTTCCGCTGTTCGTAAGAGTAGGCCATTGTGTGCCGGTGGGAACAGATGACAAAATTTACAAAACCGCATACACACGGGGACTGGATGTAAAAAAGCACATGAGTGCTTATTCCATTATCCTCGATATAAAAAAAATAATTAAAAAATATATACTCTCTCTCTCTCTCTCTCTGTCTGTCTGTCTCTGTCTCTCTCTCTCTCGGTTCCATTATCCTCGATATAAAAGAAATTATTAAAAAAAAATTTAAAAGGCAGTACAGCATTGCAAGACAGACTTCGTACACCTTATTCCTCTGAAGGCAAAGACTTTACGTTTTTTGGTATTTCTGTATTGACGTACGACTTGTAGCCAAAATCGTGACGAAAAAAAAAAAAGTGTCATATTTATGGTTTTGACGAAATAAGGACGTCATACATCTCCAGCCTCTTTTTTTTTTGTGTAAATCTTACTTTCCAGAGCCAGCAGTCCACAGAGAGCTATCAATATTGGGGCCCTCTAAGGGTTACCAGTCAGCGGAGGCCTTTCACTTTGATAACTTTCAGTGATGCATGTTCTGATCTAATATGCACGTGGCTCTCTCGCTCTCTGTGCAGATAATGAATGACAACTTTGTCATGGAGCTATAGACAAGAGTCTCTGGTTACAGAGCGAGTGTTAAGCTTTTTTGGCGTTACTTACTGTAAATGTTATTGCCATTTGATTTTAACACAAGTTTATTGGTTTAGAACAACGTGGCATCAGAACATGAAACGAATACTACGAGAAATACTTGATATGAATACTCTTCATGAATACTCTTCTTGATATGAATATTCATGCAAAAACGGGGTGCATCTGAACAAAATTGCGTATTTGGCAAATTTTATTTCTTAATGCTTTACACTTTGTATCATTTCAGTTTCAATCCTTTACTTTTTTGTCACTTTACGATACGTAAAAAAATGCATGGATGTAAAAATACGTGAATGCCTGATTGATTGGCTGATTGAATGGTTGAATTAATATGTCTGACTGATTGCTTGCTCGCTTAGTGATGCTGGTGGGATTAAAAAAAAATCATCTCGGTTGAATTCCTGGTTAAATCGTGGAGTGGTCAGTTAGCAAGCAAGTTGGCTGACTGATTAGTTCAGTGTTTGATCCACTCACTAGCTAAATGACGGAATAGCCTGGTGGTTTGAGTGAGTGATGCGCATTACGCTCTTGATCTGCTGACCCGGGTTCGAATCTCGTTCAAGAGGATTTTTCCTCTGGAGTTAACATCATTGTCATCTCCCCCCCCCCCCCCCCCCAAAAAAAACAAAAAACAAAAAACCCAACAACAACAAACAAACAAAAACCTTCGGATGAGACTTAAACCCAAAGTCCCGTGAGCGAACGCACGCAGAAACATCTTGCGCACATGTTAAATCCTGTTCCACTTTTCGTAAGAGTAGGCCATTGTGTGCCGGTGAGAACAGATGACAAAATTTACAAAACCGCATACACACGGGGACTCGATGTAAAATAGCGCGTAAGTACTTATTTCATTATCCTCGATATAAAAGAATAAAATAAATAAATAAATAAATAAAATAACATTCATGCAAAAATGGGCTGCAGCTGAACAGAATAAGCGTATTTGGCATGTATTCTTGAGACATTACATTTCAAATCCTGTCGGTTTCAATCCTTTAATTTTCGGCACGTAAAAAAGAAAGCGTTGTTGTAGAAATAAGTGAATGACAGATTGATTAAGTGATTGACTGCTTAGCTGATTGAAATGGTTGAATTGATAGTTCTTTGATTAATGGGTTGATTGGTCAGTCTGTTGGCTGGATACTTTGGGGATTAAAAGTCAGCTCGGTTGAGTTCCTGGTTAAATCGTGGAGTGGTCAGTTAGCAAGCAGGCTGGCTGACTGATTAGTTCAGTGTTTGATCCACTCACTAGCTAAATGACGGGATAGCCTGGTGGTTTGAGTGAGTGATGCGCATTACGCTCATGATCTGCTGACCCGGGTTCGAATCTCGTTCAAGAGGAATTTTTCCCCCTTGAGTTAACATCAGTGCCGACTCCACTTTCCTCAAAAGTCCTTCGGATGAGACTATAAACCGAGGCCCCGTGTGCGAACGCACGCAGAACATCTTGCGCACATATTAAAACCTGTTCCGCTTTTTTTTAAGAGTAGGTCACTGTGTGTTGGTGGAAACGGATGATAAAATATGAATCTGCATACACGCGGGGAATAGAGGTAAAATAACCCTTGTATTTCTATTCCATTAGACACGAAATTAAAGAATGAAATAAATCAATAAATAGATAAATAAATAAACAAATAAATAAATAAATGACTGATTGCCTACTTGCCAAACAAACAGGCAGATAAATGGACAGTAACTTTCATTTATTCATTCATCTACATACTTTTATTTCGAGGATAATACAATAAACGCTCACGCGCTTCTTTTTTATTGAAAAATACCGTCCCCATGTGTATGCAATGTTGTAAATGTGCCACCCGTTTCCACTGCGACACACTGGCCTACTCTTCCGAAAAGTGGAACAGGTTTTAACATATGTGCAAGATGTTCTACCCCGGACCTTGGGGGTAGCAGTGGGGGGGGGGGGGGGGGGAAGTGGAGTCGTCACTGATGTTAACTCCATAAATGAATAAAATTTATGACCTAATCAACTTAATGGCAATCTGGCTTACTTACTTACTGAGAAACTAACTTGTCAAATGACTGACCAACCAAATGACCGATCAACAGGCTAGCTGGCTGGCCCGAAAACTGGCCAACCGATCTACCCACCAACCAATTAGCTAATTGAGTAAACGACTGACTGACTGACAAGATTAAAAAATAGATAAAAACGGAATACTGTCTTTTTATTATCAATGATATTTTAGTTTACATGAAAATATTTGTTAAGTAATATCATTTGTTAACAAATATTTTGTTCTACTAATATTATTAGTTAATATTTTGTTCTACTAATATCGTTATCTAACAAATATTGTGTTCTACTTCTATCATTAGTTAACAAATATTTTGTTCTACTAATATCATTAGTTAACAAATATTGTGTTCTACTAATATCATTAGTTAACAACTATTTTGTTCTACTAATATCATTAGTTCAAAACTATTTTGTTCTACTACTATCATTAGTTCAAAACTATTTTGTTCTACTAATAACATTAGTTCACAACTATTTTGTTCTACTAATATCATTAGTTAACAAATATTTGTTCTACCAATATCATTAGTTAACAAATATTGTGATCTACTAGTATCATTAGTTAACAAATATTTTGTTCTACCAATATCATTAGTTAACAAATATTGTATTCTACTAATATCATTAGTTAACAAATATTTTGTTCTACTAATATCATAAGTTAACAACTATTTTGTTCTACTAATATTATTAGTTAACAACTATTTTGTTCTACTAATATCGTTAGTTAACAACTATTTTGTTTTACTACTATCATTAGTTAACAAATATTTTGTTCTACTAATATCGTTAGTTAACAACTGTTTTGTTCTACTAATATTATTAGTTAACAACTATTTTGTTCTACTAATATAATTAGTTAACAAATATTTTGTTCTACTAATATCGTTAGTTAACAACTATTTTGTTCTACTACTATCATTAGTTAACAACTATTTTGTTCTACTAATACCATTAGTTCACAAATATTTTGTTCTACTACTATCATTAGTTCACAAATATTTTGTTCTACTACTATCATTAGTTAACAAATATTTTGTTCTACTACTATCATTAGTTAACAAATATTTTGTTCTACTAATATCATTATTTAACATATATTGTGTTCTTCAAGTTCTTTACTAAAGCTTCCACCGAGTTTCCTCAGGTTTTTGTGCTGTTGTTTGTTTTTGGCTGTTTTTTTTTTCTTTTGTTTGACAAAGTTTCGATAGGGATGAACTGAATGCTGCTTATATCTCGGTACCAGCATCACAGAGGAATGATAGACATTCCGTCTCCGGCAGTCTAAAGAGAGCGTGTATTTTATTTTGACAGGAGAGTGGGTCCAATCAATGTAGTAGACACAGACGTTAAGACTTCCTCTGGAACTTTCCGGGTATGGACTGGTAAAGTGAAATCTGGGACGGTAGTTTCTCCGTGTGTGTGTGTGTGTGTGTGTGTGTGTGTGTGTGTGTGTGTGTGTGTGTGTGTGTGTGTGTGTGTGTGTGTGTGTGTAGTTTGTGTGTGTGTGTGTGTAGTTTGTGTGTAGTTTGTGTGTGTGTGTGTGTGTAGTGTGTGTGTGTGTGTGTGTGTGTGTAGTTTGTGTGTGTGTGTGTGTGTGTGTGTGTGTGTGTAGCTTGTGTGTGAGTGTGTGTATGTATGTAGTGTGTGTGTATGTGTGTGTAGTTTGTGTGTGTATGTAGTGTGTGTGTATGTTTGTGTGTATGTGCGTGGAATTTTTGTGTGTGGTTGTGTGTAGTTTGTGTAGTTTTTGTGTGTAGTTTGTGTGTGTGTGTGTGTGTGTGTGTGTGTGTGTGTGTGTGTGTGTGTGTGTGTGTGTGTGTGTGTGTGTATGTGTGTGTGTGGTAAGGTGGCAGAATGGTTCAGACGCTCGTCTGCCGGTGTTGAAGTCGTGAGGTTCGCCTCTCCCTTTCTCCCCAGTCTGATTGGGAAAGTAGACTGAGCGTCTAGTCCAGCAGGTGGACAAAAAACACGAAGTCTTAGGTTCAATTCCACCCCAACTCACTCTCTCTCTCTCTCTCTCTCTCTCTCTCTCTCTCTCTCTCTCTCTCTCTCTCTCTCTCTCTCTCTCTCTCTCTCTCTCTCTCTCTCTCTCTCTCTTTATATATATATATATATATATATATATATATACATATATATATATATATATATATATATATATATATATATATATCCGTAAGGGCGGGGACTGGATGTAAAAAAACACATGGATGCTTATTCATTATCCTTGAAATAACAGGAAAAAAAGAATTTGTCAGTGTGTGTGTGTGTGTGTGTGTGTGTGTGTGTGTGTGTGTGTGTGTGTGTGTGTGTGTGTGTGTGTGTGTGTGTGTGTAGTTTGTGTGTGTGTAGTGTGTGCGTGTGTAGTTTGTGTGTGTGTGTGTGCAGTGTGCGTGTGTGTGGTTTGTGTGTAGTTTGTGTGTGTGAAGTGTGTGTGTGCGTCTGTGTGTGGTGTGTGTGTAAGTGTGTGTGTATGTGTGTGTGTAGTTTGTGTGTGTGTAGTTTGTGTGTGTGTGTAGTTTGTGTGTGTGTAGTCTGTGTGCGTGTGTGTGTGTGTGTAGTTTGTGTGCGTGTGTTATTTGCGTGTGTGTGTGTGTGTGTAGTTTGTGTGTGTAGTTTGTGTGTGTGTATGTGTGTGTAGTTTGTGTGTATATAGTGTGTGTGTAGTGTGTGTGTGTTGTGTGTGAGTGTGTGTGTGTGTGTGTGTGTGTGTGTGTGTAGTTTGTATGTGTGTGTGTGGTTTGTTTGTTTTTTTGTTTGTTTGTGCCTGTGTGCATTTTGTATATGTTGGTCTTTCTCTACCTATCTGTCTGTTTGCTTATCTTCCTTTCAATATCTCTGTCTCTGTCTATCGGTTTAAACGTTTTCTTTCCGTCCGTCTGTCTTACTTGCCTGTCTGTCTGTCTCTGGCTGTCTATGTGTGTCTCTGTCTGTCTCTGTCTGTCTGTCTATGTGTGTCTCTGTCTGTCTATGTCTGTCTGTCTATGTGTGTCTCTGTCTGTCTATGTCTGTCACTGTCTGTCTATGTCTGTCTGTCTATGTGTGTCTCTGTCTGTCTATGTCTGTCACTGTCTGTCTATGTCTGTCTGTCTATGTGTGTCTCTGTCTGTCTATGTCTGTCTCTGTCTATTTCTGTCTGGCTCTCTTCGTCTCTGTATCTCTGTTTCTGTCTCTGACTGTCTCTGTCTGTCTGTCTGTCTCTCTCTGTCTCTCTCACTCACTCCCCTTAAAAAGAATACACAAAGAAACACTGAAAAATGTCACAACAGGATTTTCCCCACCCTCAGTTTAACATTATGCAGTTTCTTGACTGGAGATTTGCACAAATCCAACAGGAGCTTCAGCTGCAGTCTACCTGCATCAAAACTGCCATAGATGAGAGGTTCAAAAAGCTTGACAACAACATGGCACGAGTGTTAAACGAGATAAGCGAGATGAAACAGGTGGTAGAAGAAAACAGAGAAGACATAGATGATCTCAAGGAAGATACCAAAACAATGTCTGACAGACTAGACCGACTTGAACAGAATCTTGAGAGAATTGAACAGGATGCAAAGGCCTGCAACGTAGTATTTTTCAATGTTGAAGAAAGCTTCCATGAAAAGTCATCAAGCACACAGATCATCACAGACCTTCTGAACTCATATGATCCTTCAGCCAGTTGGCATCAGGAGGACATAGTCAAGGCCTTTCGCCTGGGAAAACCTCGGGCGCATGGAAGCAGCCCTCGGCCCATCTTGGTTCAGTTCAGCCGCTGGTCTGATAAAATGGCTGTTCTGGGGGATACTCAGCTCAGAGACTTTCTCAGATCGAACGGAATTAGTGTTGCCTCTGACCTCACAACACGACAAAAAGAACTGGTTGACTTTCATCGTGGCCAGGGAAAAATAGCGTATTTTTACAACGGCAAATTACAAGTGAAAGAAAAACAAGCAGCACACTCATGGCTTCCGGATCGGCGTGGCAGAAAGACGGATGCTTTGGAATCCGTGTGGGAACCTGAAGACTTGCCATATCTCCATCAGACAGACAGACAGAGCAAGCAAGAAGCTGGCCTGTATGACAGACTTCCCAGAGGAAAGAGAGATCAGTCCAACAGGTACTTCTCAAGGTCCTATCAATCAAACTTTGGCCCCCCAGCATCAAATGCAGCAAGTCAAAGGGAGTACAGGAACGAGGCCAGTCAAGTGCAACAAGGGGACTCCAGAAACCAGACCAGGAACAGATCTCTGACCAAATCCAGAGACTCTGCTTATCTGGATAGGCCAAACACTTCAAGTGAAGAGCCCAACTTGAAGCCGGTTGCCCCAGGTGTACACTCCTACAGCGAGGTGGCAAGACAACCAACCGTTCAAGGCAGCAGGAGGCTGGTGCTGATCAAAGACCAAGGCAGCCGAGTGACCAGGAACTATCCAGGAAGGCCAAGTGAGCAGTCTGTGCCTAGAGTCCAGCACCAGTCCAGGGTGATTGGAGAAACTAGTGCTTCTCCTGTTCGGGACACTAGCAGTGAGGAACACAATAGACATGACGAATCTGCCACAAAGGAAATAGAAGAACAAAACAAAGATAAACAGGACAATGACAGTACTATTGAGAATGAGAGTGAAGATGAACTCCGTGATGATGGTGAAACTGGAAATGTTAGAACTGACAAAGAAATGGCAGACAATATGGGTGACATACACTGTGATCAGAACCACAATACTGACATCATCCAAAATCAGCTCGGAAATGATGAGTTAACAGTAGGGACTGACTCTGACATACAGACTGAGACTACTATTGCCATTAAGAATGATGTGTTTGCAGCAACCCATGACAAGTCTAGTGAACCAGTAACAAAGAATAGCAATACTCCAGGACATGAAGCAATAGCTGGGCAGTTGGATATAACTGGCTGCATTCCTAAACCAAAAAACCAGAAAAGGACAGTAGAAAAAGAGCAAAGTGAGGCAAAGCAGGGCAAAACTCGCGATGCCCGTTTGTCAGAATCAGGAAGGCAAGCTAGGCCATCTAGGCGTGCTGCCACCCAGAAGCAAACAGGCACTGAACTAAACATGCATGCAGTCTCACGCAGATCAGTGAGCCAGTCCAGCATCCTGGACTCTCTCAAACGAGTTCCAGTGGACGATCACTCCAAAGGGAGTGAAGGGGTAGGTGGGAAAGAAAAATGTCCTTCCAAGGGAGCCTCCGGCTCCAGCAAATAGGACATTGGCCGGGCCACAATGGGTGGAATAGAAACAGGAGGCATTATAAGTCCCCCTCATGATGATGTCCGTGCGCCCCAGGGGAGGCATAGTTTCCAGGACACTAGTTCTGTTGTACATAATGTAAATAACTCTCAGCTTCGTTTTCTCAATTACAATGTTAATGGCTTGTTTCAAAAACTAGATAACTATGATTTCATAAATTTTCTTTTGATGCATGATTTCATTTGCTTGACGGAAACCTTTGTAGCAGAGAATTTTGATTCATCTTTTTTCACTGATTATGTCATGTATATCTCAAAAGCTAAAAAGTTGTCACACCAAGGACGGTATTCTGGAGGGGTGATTGTCATGATTAAAAGGAAGATTGCAAGTTTTATTGGAAAGATTGATATTGAATATGATAATACAATTGTGATTAAGATCCACAAAGAGCTTTTATCAACCGATAAACATATTCTGGTAGTATGTACATATATACCTCCTCATGATTCTATGTTCTCGTCACTTCAACAAAATGGATATGGAATGGAAATTTTGGAACAGTGTATACTGGATTTGCAAAGTTCAAATGATGATTTTTACCTCATGTTAATTGGAGATTTTAATGCTAGAACTGCTAATGGTAATTATTCCTCCTGTAATGACAATTCTGATTTTGATGTAACAACAGACTATGTTATTGATGATTTTTCTAGAGTTTCTCAGGATAACAGCACAGACGTCTTTGGCAGACAACTTCTTGAAATGTGTAACATGTTTGATTGCACAATATTGAATGGTTTGTGTCAACCTAAATTTGATGATGGCTTTACTTATATCTCATCTTCAGGGGCCAGCACTGTTGATTATTTTGTTCTTTCCTGCAAGCTGTTTTTAAGTGTGAATATTGTTGCAGTAGATATCAAAAGTGTTACAGAGTCTGACCACCTACCAATTGTTATGACAATGGACTGTAAAACTGACACGTCTAAAGATACTGACAAAGAGGAGACAGAGGCGAATATTGATTCAGAAAAAATTGTTTGGAAAGACGGCAAGACTGAAGACTTCATTAGAGCACTAAATTGCAATGTGATTCATGAAAATATTAAATCTGCAATGGATTTACTTGATAATGATGTGGATAACAGCTTAGACCTGTTTATCCAGTGCTTAAAGGAAGCTAGTGCATGCATGTTAGTAAAAAATGTTAAGAGACAGAAAAAACGATCTGAATGGTTTGATGCCGAGTGTCATCAAGTTAAAAAGGAAACTAGAACAGCCTTGAATGCTTTTAGAAAAACAAGAAATGATGATAACAGACTCGTTTATGTAACAGCACGAAAAAAGTACAAAAAGCTATTAAAATCCAAACGACAAGCATTCAGAAAGCAAAACATAGAGTCTCTCACTGCAAATATTTCTAACCAATCACTTTTCTGGAAAGAACTTAGAAGTATGGGATGTAATAATAAAGAGAAATTTACAAATAATATAAAGATTCCAGAATGGGTAAACCATTTTAAAAATGTGTTCCAAAGCAATGATGCTGCTGTTATTCCGCATGCACATACAGATATAAATTTATCCGAAGAAGAAGAACATGAACTAAACAAAGAAATATCTGAAGAGGAAGTAAGTAGAGCTATCAATAAATTGAAGTGTGGAAAAGCCAGTGGAATCGACGGGATTACTGCTGAAATGTTGAAAAATGGCAGCAAACAGGTTAAACATTTTCTTATTAAGCTTTTCAACACTATATTTAGCAAAGGTATATACCCTCATGTTTGGTCAGAGGCTGTTATAATCCCGATTTATAAGAAAGGTGATACAAATAATGTAGACAATTACAGGGGCATTTCATTGCTAAGCATATTATCAAAATGCTATACATCAATATTAAACTCAAGATTGTATGTGTGGCTTGAGAATAACTCTTTAATTTGTGAAACTCAAGCAGGTTTTCGGAAGAAATATTCCACTATTGATCAGATTTTCAACCTTTATGCCATTGTACAAAAGTGTATGTCAAAAAAAGGCAAAAAGTTATATGTTGCTTTCGTTGACTTCAAGAAAGCGTTTGATAGTGTCAGACATGACAAACTTCTTGAATGTATTAAAGGGCAAGGTATAAGAGGTAAGTTTTTTGCTGCATTATCAGCTATGTATATGTCTTTAATGTCATGTATTAGAGTAAATAATAACTTATCAGAGTTTTTTGAGTGCCCGATAGGCATGAGGCAAGGCTGCGTATTAAGCCCTACGTTATTTACAGTGTTTATTAACCAATTAGCTAATCAAATGAATGAGAATGGCAGGCATGGAATTCATATGTTACCTGATATTTTTGAACTGTTTATCCTACTGTTTGCAGACGACGTAGCTATACTTTCAGTGACACCATTTGGGTTGCAACAGCAATTGAATATTCTGCAAGATTACTGCAATAACATGCAGTTAACTGTTAATATTGACAAAACTAAGGTAATGGTCTTTAGAAAAGGGGGATTTCTTGCAAAACATGAACAATGGTTTTATAAGGGTGTTAAGTTGGATGTAGTTAATGAATATTGCTACTTAGGCTTCACTTTTACGACAAAGATTAGCACAAAGTTGGGCACTGAAAAATTAGTAACTAAAGGGAAAAAAGCAGTCATTCAGTTAAACAAAGCATTCCATAGGTATAAAGAGATGAATTCAAGCACATTTTTCAAGGTTTTTGATGTTAAAATTCAGCCAATTTTGTTATATGCTTCGGAAATATGGGGTCTAAGTAAAATGGACCATATTGAAAAAGTTCACTTGATGGCAGGCAAGAGATTTTTAGGAGTACCGATAAGAACACCAAATAAAATGGTGTATGGAGAACTGGGCAGGTATCCGCTTTATATTAATTCTTACACAAATGTAATTAGATACTGGTTTAAGCTTCTACAACTGAGTCCAAACAGATTGCCATACAGTGCTTACCAAATGCTGCTGGAAATCGATAAAAATGGGAAAAATTGCTGGGTATCAAAAGTAAGAGAAATTTTATGTGAAACTGGATTCAATATTGTATGGTTACAACAAGGTGTTGGTGATGTAAAAGCATTTTTGCATGTTTTGAAGGGGAGATTAATCGATATGTTTACCCAAGAGTGGTATGGAACCATAAGAGATAAAGAGAGATATGAAAACTATAGATCATTTAAAACTATTTTTGAAAAAGAAAACTACATTAACTCAATAGACACATATTGTTTTCGAGTTGCTATTACACAAGCTAGGTTGAGTGTTTTACCTCTTAATAACAATGTTTGTAGATACAGTGCAAATGAGCATGAAAAACTTTGTCCGTTTTGTAAAACAAAATTAGAAAACGAAGCCCATTTTCTGTTTGAATGCTCAATGTACTCCGATTTAAGAGATAAGTTTTTAACTGAATGTATTGATGTACCAATATCAGAGCTACTCGGAACATCAAATGGAGAACATAGTCATTATTTATCCAGATACATATTCCATTCCATGAATAGAAGGAAGAAATTGTTGTGTCAAAATGTGACTTAATTGATACGTGTGTCAAATAAGATATGTCTCTACAAATACTGTTTTTATCAACCTGAATTTAAATATTACATATTGATTTAAACCGATTTTGATATATATTGTGTTATAAATATTTACGCAGTCAAATAGCTTTGTTTATCTAGTTCATAGTCCAAGACTTGATCAATGTAGTCATGATTCACTTTAATCGGTTGTTGGTTTGTTTGTTTTCTTTTCTTCCATATACTATGGTATTGTATATACCAGTATGTTGATTCCCCTCCTTCCCCCAAACTCCGTGTATTGTGGCCTAAGGCCAATGTACATATTAAACACGTTCAGCGTTCAGCGTTCACTCATACACACACACATACACACACACACTTACGCGCGCGCGCGCATACACACAAACACACACACACAAACACAAACTCACACACACAAACACACACACAAACACACACACACACACACAAACACACACAAACACACACACACACACACAAACACACACACACACAAACACAAACTCACACACACAAACACACACACAAACACACACACAAACACACACAAACACACACACACACACACACACACACACACACACACACACACACACAAGGAGAGGGATGAGATATCATTGATGGTTTTATGTTTTATTTGTTGTTTTTAAAATTTATTTGTTTATTCTTATATATCGAGGGTAATGGAATAAGCATTTATGTGCTTTTTTACATCTAGTCCCCGTGTGTATGCGGTTTTGTAAATTCTGTCATCTGCTCCCTGGTTAAAGCCTTGTGCATTGCGCACGTGATCTGCTGACCCGGGTTCGAATCCCGTTCAAGGAGATATTCAGTTTTCCCGTGGAGTTTTAAATTCATAATTCATTGCCGACTCAATTCCCCCCAATTTTTTCTTTTTCCGGATGAGACTATAAAACACGTTAAAATCTGTTTCGCTCGTGTGCCTGTGGGAACGGATGCCAAAATTTACAAAACTGCACACAACAGGGGACTGGGTGTAATAAAAGCATAGGAGTGCTTATTCCATTATCCCTGATATAAAAAAAAGAAAAGTTGAGGTAGAGAGGAGGGAACAGAAAAATTGTGTAAGGAAGACGGGATGGGGGGAGGGGGAAGGAGGGGGGGGGGAGATTGGGGGCACAGAGAGATAGAGACAGACAGAAGTAGAGAGAAAGACAGACAGAAACAGAGACAGAGAGAGACAGAGAAAGAGAGAGAAAGACAGACAGAAACAGAGACAGAAAGAGATAGAGAGAGAGAGACAAACAGACAGACAGAGAGAGAGAGAGGGGGGTGGAGAGAGAGACAGAGAGACAGACAGAAAGGGGGGCACTTTGGTAAGGTGAAGGTTAACATCAAACGTTTAATCAAGGCAGTCAACGCCCTGGGAGCTTCAGTGATCATGCTGAGAGTTACTGAAGCCTACTCCCTCCCCCCCCCCACGACCCCACCCCTACCCCAGCAGTACCCACCCCCACCCCCCATATAGCCATATCTTGGCGCCAATGGCTTGCAGTTTTTGTCGCCATGACGCATGCATTCATTTTTTTTAAACCCATATAAAATAACAACATACCTCGCAAAAAATCCACACACGCAGAAAAAAAAGAGAAAGAAAACACGAAAAATTTTTAACGTGAATAAACAAACTGAAAAGGTGGAATTTGGCGTTTACGGAGAAAATCATTAAGTCTTGTACATTTCGATAGCTGTGATCAAGCGTTAAACACTGTTTTGAGCGTTTATTTATTCTGTGGCATGGTCTCATTGCTGTCTCAAAGCGACTCGCTTCGTCCCCCAAATGTCTACTTACATATTGTTGTGTTGTATACGGATGTCTTCACCTGTACACTCCTGCTCGTTCCCTTCGCTCTGCTGCAGATACCCTGCGCTTACGAATACCTAGATTCAACCAATCCACTGTTGGCCGCCGCTCTTTTCTCTGTTTCTGGTCCATCAATCTGGAATGACCTTCCTCTTTCCTTACGTGAAAAGCCTACTTAACGACAGTTTTAAATCCAGCCTCAAGGCATACCTATTTCGAGCCTAAGATTTCCCCTCCTGTTTCATCTCGTATCTGTCCCTGCCTTCATTTGCCAAAATTCCATCACCCTGCTGAAGTGTATAACCTGTGTGTGTGTGCGTGCGTGCGTGTGTGTGTGTGTGTGCGTGCGTGCGTGCGTGTGTGTGTGTGTACATTTGAATTTTTTTTTAATCATTATTAATCATTGCTGGTTGTATGTGTAGGAGCGGGTTGAATGCAAGCCCTCTGATTTGTATTTGCGAAATATAGCGCGTAGTAGTAGTAGTAGAAGAAGTAGTAGTAGTATTGTTGTATATTCAAAATCATTGCTGCCTCAAAGCGACTCATTTCGTTCTCCTCCCCATAGTTGTACTTACAGATTGTTGTGTTGTATAATTACTCACTCTCTGACCTTTACAGAAAACAGTTGTTTAAGGCTCCGATAAGCCAGCAGCCAGAGGAGGCCCTGCCCTGCTACTGGACCACGTTGATGTTTAGTAGCGCCTGCTGTTCTTTGATTTAGACATGCAGGAACAATCAACCTTCCTTAAAGGCTTGTTTCCGTTGATATATGTTACTTCCATCATGAAAACAAATTGGAAACGAACCATTCTCTGCGGAATTTATCATTTAAAAAATATTACTTTCATCATGAAAACAATTTGGAAACGAAACTATTCTCTGGGGAATTTATCATTTAAAAAATATTACTTTCAACATGAACACAGGTTGGAAAGGACTTCGAACTGAAAATGGTGGCTATAACTGTACACTCTTTTATAAATCCTCTTCATGCCAGAGGCTTTGGCATAAAGCTAACGGCATACGAGAAATATGAAGGAATTAAAACTGATTCACCATGAGATAAGAACATCAGAAATCTTTGAATAATGATTTTTTTCATTAAAAAAAAAATAAATAAATATATATATATATATATATATATATATATATATATATATATATATATATATATATATATATATATATATATATAATGACGCTTCCTGTTGGTGTGACGAACACTGGGGATGACGTGTATAATCCATGACGCTGTTTAACTATGTAATTGTTTTGTGTCTACTTGTTTTTCCAAGGTGATCACGGTATTATTCCTTTTAGTTATAAGGTCTGCTTATAACTAAAAGGAATAATACCGTGTAAAGAGTATGCACCAAGTTTAATATTTTCCTCTCTGTCAGATCTGTTCTCATTTTGATCCAGAATTAGTGTTTCTTACAGATACAACCAGCTCTCACGTCTCACATATCTGTTCTCATTTTGATCTAGAACTGTTTAACAAAGAAACATTCGAGTGTTTCTTACAGATACAACCAGCTTTCACGTCTGACTTAGCTTTTTAAAGTGCAAACTTAACAGTCAATTAACGAATCATTTATATGTTGATTTGCAACACTCAGAGAGCGCCTCACGTCTTTCATCAATCCATTCTAATCAGACTGGACAGGGAAATTGAACGTTAATCCCCAAATGGCTTCTGCTCATTGCATGCTATCAAAATAAAGTGGAAATCGATCGGAGCTTCTGCGCACTGCTTTAATTGACCCCGACAGGTCTACTGCCCACTTCGTTAGTTGTTGCTGTGGTAGTGGAGGTGATGGTTGCGGTGGTCGTGATGCTGCCTTCTTGTCAATGTAAACATTCAAATGCTAGTAGTTCTATTTTACTTTGTTTATACTTTAGTCTTATTTCTGACTTGATCAAAGTATCATAGATTTCATTTTTTCTAGTAAAGATGTCCCCATAACCTATAAGGTCGTAGGGGAGCGAGGCATCAGAGACCTCAACTTCTCAAGGGACCAACATATTGAGGACGGCGCCCATCTCCTCTCCCTCGTTGCTTTACCTTCCCTGACCGTAAAGAGGGCAAGTACCCATTTACAGCTGGGTAAACTGGTGGACTGTAATGAAGCCAAGGCACACAAACGGTCACCCATCCAAATGGTAACAACGCTCGACGCTGCATAACCTTGGCTGGGGAAATGCGAGTGCTCCGACCACTGAGCTATCCGTCAGTAATCATGTGAAGAAAAAAACCCTCCCTAAATCAATAGCAGTAAAACACTGGCACTTATGGGATAAACAAATGCTTTGACAACTTTTTGGATGCAAGTATCGTATTATTATGAAAGCAATGACACTATCTTCCAGACGCGACTTGCGGATTTTCTGTTCTGATTAATTATCGAGACTAGAAAATAAAATGAAAAGAC
>CM054159.1:48682651-48685151 GCA_028751875.1 Rapana venosa | reverse complement strand
ACAGAGAGACAGAGAGGCGATTTGAGAAGGTAAGGGGAAGGCCAAAAGTAAACACCTAATCAGGCAGTCAAAGCCCTCAAGGCCTTAGACACCATTTTGTGGTCACCTTGCCTCTCCTTATGGTAAAACGTTGGCGCCAATAGCATGATCTTGCATCTTCGTAACATAATAATTTCAGAGCACGGTTAAAACATCATGAATACGCTGATCGTACGCTTTGTAATATGTTGGGGGTATTTGTTTGGTTGTTGTTGTTGTTGTTGTTGTTGTTTTTTAAAATCATACTTAACTTGAAATGTAGGGGAATGGGGGTGTTTATTTTTTATTTACTTATTTTATTCTTTATATCGAGGATAATGGAATAAGCACTTATGTGCTTTTATACGTCCTGTCCCCGTGTGTATGCGGTTTTGTAAATTGTCATCTGTTCCCACCGGCACACAATGGCCTACTCTTATGAAAAGCGTAACAGGATTTTAAGGTGTGTGCAAGATGTTCTGTGTGTGTGTGTGTGTGTGTGTGTGTGTGTGTGTGTGTGTGTGTGTGTGAAGTATCTGGCACCAACACACTATGTAAATCGAAGCAGAGGAGGGACATAAACCAAAATCACATGGAAAAAAGAGCAATAAGGATAATTAAACTGGAAATACAGTTGCTGAATCTAGGCATAATAATAATCAAAAAGATCAGAACTTTCGCTTTGCCTTGAAACATCTTGATACTGTTGTAATGTATGTTCCCTACCACAATGTCCCTGGGCTTAAGGTATGAAGGGATTTGCTGTATCGACTAAAAAAAAGTCCAAACTTTTCCAATATTCCTACTGTACAGTGACCGATACTAAAATGTATATAAGTCCAAGTCTGTTGAGCACATAGCAAAAAAAACAGAAGCAAACTAGAATATTGCCGCCACCCTCTAGAATAAAATAATACAAGCAGGCACATACCGTCAAACAAATGGATTTCATTTTGCCTTGAATGAGAATCAAACTCACCACTTTCATGTCCCAAAAAATTCATGTTGCTAACCACTAACAGTCATGGAAGCTTGATGATTAATTTTACATAGCATTTTTGTGTCTAATAGTGTCTCTGTACCAGTTTCCTTAATCAAAATGTAAAAATAAAATCATCCTAATTTCTGCGAGCTTGTTATATATATACATATATGTTTCCAAACAAAAAAATGTTTCCTTTGTGCAAAAATCGATAAACTTGCTGTCATATCTATTGATGCGAACGAAGCGCCATACTTTTAATTTCATCTGTGCCTCTGCCAATTTCTCTGGATGGATTGGCCCTTGCCTTTTCTCTCTTCCTCTGACTCCACCTCTCCCTTGCAGCAAGCAACATAGATTTAGGAGTTCAAACGATCAGCAAGAAGATAAAGAAGACAGAGACACTGGGGGAAAAGGAGAGAGACAGAGAGAGAGAGAGGAGGGTGAGAGAGAGAGGAGGGAGAGAGAGAGAGAGAGAGAGAGAGAGAGAGAGAGAGAGAGAGAGAGAGAGAGAGAGAGAGAGTGGAGAGAGAGAGGAGGGTGAGAGTGAGAGAGTGGAGAGAGAGAGAGAGAGAGAGAGAGAGAGAGAGAGAGAGAGAGAGAGAGAGAGAGAGAGAGAGAGAGAGAGAGAGAGAGAGTGGAGAGCAGGAGAGGGGGGGTGAGAGAGAGAGGAGGGGTGAGAGAGAGAGAGACAGAGAGTGAGAGAGAGAGGAGGGGTGAGAGAGAGAAGGGGTGAGAGAGAGTGTGTGTGTGGAGAGAGAGAGGAGAGATAGAGAGAAGGGGTGACAGAGAGAAGGGGTGAGAGAGAGAGTGGAGAGAGAGAGAGTGGAGAGAGAGAGAGGAGAGGTGAGAGAGAGAGAGTGGAGAGAGGGGGGGAGAGAGAGAGAGAGAGAAGGGGTGAGAGAGAGAGAGTGAAGAGAGAGAGGAGGGGTGAGAGAGAGTGGAGAGAGAGAAAGAGAGAGAGAGAAAGAGAGAGAGAAAGAGAGAGAGAGGGAGAGAGAGAGAGAGAGAGAGAGAGAGAGAGAGAGAGAGAGAGAGAGAGAGAGAGAGAGAGAGAGAGAGAAGGAAACATTGGGAATGGGAGATTTGAAATAGGCAGAAAGACAGATAGACCATCAAGTAGACAACCAGACAATGAAGCGGGAAAATTGGACATGGGAGAAACAAAGACAGACAGACAGACAGACAGAGACAGACAGACAGAGACAGACAGTCAGGGACAGACAGACAGACAGAAACAGAGACAGACAGACAACAGAGAGGGATAGAGAGAGACAGAAACAGATAAAAACAGAGAGAGAGAGAGAGAGAGAGATATATATATATATATATATATATATACAGAGACAGACAAACTAGACAGAGAAAGACAGACAACAGAGAGGGATATAGAGAGAGACAGAAATAGATAAATAGAGACAGACAGAGATACATACATACATACAGACAGACAGAGACAGAGAGACAAACAGACAACAGAGAGGGATATATAGAGAGAGA
>CM054159.1:48673554-48674651 GCA_028751875.1 Rapana venosa | reverse complement strand
GGATTTCTCCCTACATCTCAAGACATCCTACGCTACACTACAACTAAACCTTGTCCTTCATGTTCTAGGACAAATTCCTCATCAGCGACCCCCCCCCCCCCCCCCCCACCACCCCCACCCTACCTCACCTCACCTCATCCTTCCATCTTTCCTGTCTTCCACACTGTACTCCCCATTGAGGGGGGTGGGGGTGGGGGAAGGAGAGAGGGAGGAGAGATGGAGAAGGGGGAGGGGGTGGGGAAGTGTTTGGGTCCTGTGTTTATGACAACGAGCCTCCACCTGTCAGGGGAGAGAACCGTTACTTCTTTCTGGTTCACTGCCCCTTGCTCCATGTGGCAGAGGCGTAGTGTGGTGTAGTGTAGGGTAGGGTAGTGTAGAGTAGTGAAGTGTAGTGTAGAGTAGAGTGGAGTGGAGTAGAGAAGTGTAGTGTAGTGTAGTGTAGTGTAGTGTAGTGTAGTGTAGTGGAATGGAGTGGAGTGGAGTGGAGTGTAGTGTAGTGTGGTGTGGTGTGGTGTGGTGTAGTGTAGTGTAGGGTATGTGGTTGGTGTGGTGTGGTGTAGTGTAGTGTAGTGAAGTTAGTGTAGTGTATTCTAGTGTAGAGTAGAGTAGAGTAGTGTAGTGCAGGGTAGGGTAGTGTAGGGTAAGGTAGTGTATGTAGTGTAATGTAGTGTAGTGTAGTGTAGTGTAGTAGAGTAGAGAAGAGAAGGGTAGGGTAGGGTATGGTATAGTATAGTATAGTATAGTATAGTATAGTATAGTATAGTATAGTATAGTATAGTATAAAATAGCATATTATCGTGTGGTGTGGTATCGTATGGTATGATATTATGGTAGTGTAGAGTAGGGTAGAGTGGAGTAGAGTACAGTATCTATTGTATAGTATAGTACAGTACAGTATAGTACAGTACAGTATAGTATAGTATAGTATAGTATAGTATAGTATAGTATAGTATAGTATAGTTTCTTTATAGCCCCGCCGACCACAGAGGCCATATCAGGGCTGTCACCTCGTCAACTTTTAAATCTCAGATTAAAACTGTGCAGCTATATACAGATTAAAACAGGGTATAAAACCAACTCTACTGTCCTTCCTTGTA
>CM054159.1:48661054-48668554 GCA_028751875.1 Rapana venosa | reverse complement strand
CCACTGATTTTATCCTCCCACCCTTTTCCCCCTTGGTTTTGCCCTTCTTCTTCCTCCTTGGACAGTCCCCTGAAAACTGTTTTTTGGAAATTTCCCTTTGGGACTTGGGACATCCCCAAACCATTTTAAGTTTACGTTTTTTCACGATCGTTAGAAGGTTCTCATGGGGTCCAAGGGTTTTGGCTGGATTCTGTTATGCACCTTTCGTTGCTTATGGGGCCCTTTGTGGGAGATCCAAGGAGTCTCCAAAAGCACTCATCCCCATTTGCCTGTACTTTTCTTTTCCAAATTTTGCATCGGGGTCCATGTTCACAGGCATCCCAGAATAGGGGATATAAAAGGGGAGCGCATTGGGCTGATTTTGGAGATAAGTGAGAAAACCCTTATCTCTCCAAAGGGTTTTTTAAGTTTTAAACAAAGCTGTTTTTGCTGTGCAGTCCTGCATACTACTTCTGGTTTTGGTTCCCTGGTCTGAAAACAAGGGCTCCCAGGTACTTAAAAGTTTTGAACTGTTTTCCAGCTTCTGGTCATTAACCCTGTTTCCGTGCTAATGCCGTTGGTTTTTATTAGTCATCAGTTTGGTTTTTCTCTGCACTGTTTTCCCAATCCCCGAAATTTTTTTTGGAGGCCTTACCCAAGTTTTCTTTTAGGCTGGCAAGCCTTTTTCTAAACCTGCTTTTCCATCAATTCATCGCGAAGCGGGGGTTTGTGATCGTTCGGGGCCACCAATGCTGACTGCCCTTAAATAAATTTTCCCAGTCCCAATAAAGCCATGATTCTCTCAAGGAAAAATGTTAAAAAAGGGTGGGTGAAATTAGACAGCCCCCCTTTTACTCCAACTGTTGTTCGAAACCATTCCCCAAAATGTTGTTGTTGTAGTACCCTGCACGGGTGGCCTGGGCTGTACAGCTGTTTGATGACTCTGATCGGGTTTTGGGCATTAAATGCTGAAAAAAGTTCATGGTTCCCCAAACAAAGCTGCATCCCAAAACACCCTGTCAAATCCCTTCTTAAAATCGATAAATACGTGGTATGGGTCTTTTTTAATGTTGAAGGAAACCGCTCACTTAGTATTTCTGGGGTTGAATATCTTTTTCTGTTGTGCTCCCGCCCTGCTCTGAAACCTGCTTTTCCCCACCCAATGAGGGCTCTGCTTGTGGTTTTCAGCCCCTATTCAATTTTATCTGCAGCATGACCTTGTTTGGGGTGACATATAAAGGCTGTTTGGGGGCGGAAAATTATGGCATTTTTTTGTAGATTTCCTTTCTTGGGGGGGGTGAGATGAGCAAACTGGGGGTCCTTTGTTTTGGGCCCCATTTTCCGTCTCCCAGATCTTTTTTGCAGTTTCTTAGTAGGGGATGACCCGGGTTTCCCCTCCATTTGGGACCAACTCAGCTGGAATGTTGCCCCACCCCTGCGACTTCCCCTTTTCACGACTGACTGCTTTTTCCCAAACTTTTTCTCCGGAGGATGGGGTGACTGCCCTTTTCCTTTGTTTTTCGGGTCCCATTAAGGACTTCTGGATCTCCTGGGGTTCTATAGTTATACAGGCGGAGCAGAAATTCTGTCCTTTCTTTTCAGAATATCCGGGTCGCCCAAGAAGAAAAACTTCCCATTTTTGTTTTGGGATTTTTTAAACCTTTTCTCTTTTTTCTCCCTAGTCGGGGTTTTTCACCACTGATATCCCTTCTTCCCAATTGTTTTTTCCTTGATGTTCTCTTAAAGGGTTTTGGGCCTTTTTCACCGATCCATTTCCCCTTTTGCCACCTCAGGGCCCCCCTTCCTAAATTCTTTTTTTGACTGCCCTAAATTATCTTCTCTTTCTTTTTTTCATTTTTTTTTTTCTTCAACCCTCTCGCTTTTTCGCAAATTTTGTAAATGTTAGGTGGGGCCCAGGGTTTTTTTGACGGTGGGCGTTTGCCAAGAAGCTCTTTTGCGTTTCAGTCACTGCTGTTTTGAAACTATTCGTCATTGTATCTATGTTTTAGCTATAAAAGTGAGTCTGAAAAATTTTCCCCACCTACCTTGCTTGAAAAATTTCTAATACCTCGGGGTCCTTTCCTTCTCGAGGTCAAATTTGATCCTATGTTGTTCCGCTTGGGGATTTTTTTTAGACGGTGGGAAAAGTCATAAACACAAGATCTGATCACTCCCAAATGCCCTTCTCCTGGAAAACTTCGTGTCTGGGGCGATGTTAACCTAGACTAAAAACCGTCTTTTAAAACCATGAGAAATCTATTTGGTTGTGGTGTTCCCCCTTTGGGCAAATCCCATTTTCCATTTCTGGATTTCTTGTGTGGGCCAAGTGTTTTAAACAGCTGGAGGGGGTTTTTTACTGGCAAACCCGGATTTTTCAAGCCTCTTACTTTTGTTTGGTTATTCAATTGGCCCACAAACGCCCCCCATTTTTTTCCATGCATCTTCTCCTACCTTGGCGTTCCAGTCCCCCCGCACAAAACGGGGATGTCTTTCTTGGTTTTTGATTCAGAACCTCTTTAGCTTTCAAAAAAAATTTCTTCAAACGGCTTCATCTTGCAGTATATGAGGGCGATCCTGTACACCCCACTAAACCACCCACCCCAAACCCACCACACACCCCACCCCCCAACCCCCCACCAAACCACCAACCACAATCACCACTACTACCACCAAAACCCAACTCCCCTAAACCACAACGGAACATGCCCATTACCCATCAAACCTCACTGCTATTACATTTTTCATCCTGTTTTCCCCCCCCAGACATGAATAGAAACCGCTCACTTTATTTTTAAATTTAAGCACCGGGCAGTTATTTGTTCACTGTATTTTTTTCAAGAGCCTGCATTACCTGCCCGCCTTGTCCCCCCTTTTCAATTAAGAGAGAACTCGAACTCCAAAGATTTATTCACAAAAAGACCATTGGCCCATACATGAAGGGGGTTCCCAAACTCCCTTAGTATTTTAGGAAAAAATAAGTGACAAAAAAAACCCCAAAAAAATTGTTTTGTACCCCACAACCCCCCACAAAAAAAATCAGTTTCCCAAAAAAAAGACTTAAGAAACCAAGATACCTTTTTGAAAGGCTTTTTCACAAAAATTTAAAATAAATCCAAAGAGAAGCGAGAAGAGAGAGAGAGAGAGAAGAAGAGAGAGAGAGAGAGAGACTTGATAAGGAAAAAGATTTTCGGGCAAGTCTAATTTAAAAACTCAATCCTCCAAACCCTTTTGATATAATTCATAACCAGGATAATTAAGGGCATTTTGTTTTTTTCACCCGTCCCCCTGTGCAATTTCGGTTTTTTTAAATGTCATCCCCTTCCCACCGGCCCCACAATGGCCTACCTTCCGAAAAAGCGTAAGATGTTCTGCGTGCGTTAGCACACGGACCCTCTGTTTAAGCCTCATCCGAAGGCTTTTGGAGGTCCCCGGGACGACCCTTAACTCCATGGGAGAAAAACCCCCGGAAAGGGAAATTTTTAAACCCGGGGCCCTCAGAAATTTCGAGTGGGAACACGCAAAACGCTCTAAAACCCAAAAAGGGTATCCCCTTCCCCCCCAAAAGAAGAGAGAGAGAGAGAAAAGAGAGAGAGAGAGAGAGAGAAAGAGAGATAGAAAAAAAAAGAGAAGAGAGAGAGAGAGAGAGAGGAGAGGGGAGGGGAGACAAACAAAAGTATTCTACATTTGGTGTGTGTACGTAAGGGGGTTGTGTACATGTGTGTGGGGGTGTGTGTTTTTTGTTTGTGTGTATGTAAACCTCTGTGTGTGGGAGTGCCTCTATTGTGTAAAGTGCCCCCTGTGTGTGTGTGGTGTGGGGTTTTTTGTGTGTGTATGTGTTTTTTTCCTCTGTGTTTTTATTAATTTATTTTTTTTCGTTTTTTCCCTTTTAAATCGAGGATAATGGAATAACAAATTATGTGCTTTTTTTTCACCTAGCCGGGGAGCGAATTTTTTAAAATTTCTCGTTCCCACCGCACCGATGGCCCACTATGTGCCTGTGTGTGTATGTGCATGTGCTCCTGTGTTGGTTTTTTGTGTTTTTGCCTTTGTGGAAGGTTTTTTGCGCCCCCCCCTCTGTGTGTAAAGTGTATGTCCGTGGGGTATGGGGGTTTGCCCGGGGTGTATTGCATGGGCCTGTTTTTATGTGTGCATGGGGCCTCTGTGTGTATGTGTATGTGCCTGGTGTGGGATGGAATTGGGTGTTGGGCCTCTGGTGTGCGTGGTGTTTTTTGTGTGTGCGCGCGCGTGCACCCCCCGCACATGCGTTTTAGCATGTAAATGTCGGCAGCAGTTTTTCTTGACGACCCCGTTCTTTTATCTTCCCTAGCCATACTAATCCCAAACCAACCTGGGCGCCAGCCTGCATAGTCATTAATTTAAACCCACTCCGTCAATTAAGTCTTCATTTATAAAATCCCGATTAGGCCAGGCCACTGCTAAAAACACAATAAATCCCCCATAATGAAAACCCCAAACCCAAAACAAATCACCATTCTTGGGGTTTTTGTTCCCCTTGGGCGTTAACTGGGGGGGGGGGGGGGGGGGGGTCAAGGGCAAGTCAAAACAAAAACACTGTTAAAACAAACCATGAAGGGGAAATTACAAAAACTGACAGGGGATACCCTTGATGCCTTTATTTTCCTAAGTTGCTCTCTCCCCCTCCTCTCTCTCTCTCCCTCCTTTTCTCTCTCTCCTTCTCTCTTTTCTCTCTTCCTCATTCCCCCTCCCCCCTCTCTCTCCCTCTCCTCTCTGGTTTTCCTATTCCAACTATTTTTTGTTTTTTTTTTATTGTGGTTTTTCTCACAAATTTATATGTTTTCTTTTTGTTTTTTTTCCTTTTTTTTCTTACAAATTTAAAAAAGATTGCCAAAATTTGGGGAAAATGTTTTTTTGATGTTGTTGGGTTTTTTATTTTTCCCAAAACTCAAGCCGTTCATGTTCAAGTTAATCTTTATTGTTTAAAAAGGGGCACCCCCAAAAAACTTTCAAGCTTTTTGTTTTCTATGAATTTCCCCAATGCTGTTTGTTTTCAATGCTTATACCTTTCTGAATAAAAACAATTTAAAAAACCCCAAAAACTTGATAATAAACAAAAAACCCCAAAAAGACAAGAAAACTATTTTCGTATTGGTTTTTAAAAATTTCCCAAAAAACTTTAAATAAAAATGGGCTCAAACACAATCTTTCGTAAAGTTCCCTTCTCTCTCCTCTCTCTCCTCTCTCCCCTCTCCCCTCCCCTCTTTTCTCCTCCTTTTTCGTCTCCTCTCTCTCTCTCCCCTGTGTTAATATCACTTTTTTTGAATAACAACAACAAAAAATCGAAGAAACAAAACAAAAGACACACACCCCCCTCTCCCTCACAAAAACACAGACACACACACAACACCCCACCTTACCCCACACTCTCTCCTCCCCACATACACTTACACACACACAACTCTCTCTCTCTCTCTCACAAATTCACTTACACACACACACTCCCCGTCCCCTCTCACGCCCCAAAAAAAAAAAACCAAAAACAAAACACACACCCCTCTCTCCTCCCTCACACCACACAAAAACACCCCAACACACACACACAACCCCAAAAAAAAACACACACACACAACACACACACCCCACCAAAACACTCTCCCTCTCTCTCTCCTCTCTCCCCACCCCAAAAACACACACACCTTTCTCTCTCTCTCTCCACGCACACACACACAACACACACACACAAAACCCACAAAACCCCACACACAAACCAAACACCCCCTCTCTCCTTTTCTCTCTCACTCTCCACATCACACACACACACACACACACACCCACAAAACACACCCAACACACACACACACACACCACACCCCTCTCTCTCTCTCTCTCACTCACACACCCACACACACACTCTCCCCTCTCCTCTCTCCCCCTCCCTTTTCACAACACACACACAACAACACTCTCTCCCCTCCTCACCTTTACCCCACACACACACACTCTCTCCCTCTCTCAAAACATACCCAACCCACTCTCTCTCTCTCTCACAACAAAACCCCCACACTCACACACACACACACCAACACACACACGAAAACACGCCCCGCACGGGATTAAAGGGGGCGGGAAAACAAAAGGGGGTGGGGGGGGGGGCTTTTCTTAAAATGGGGGTGGGGGTTTGTTTAGAGTGGGTTTTGTTTTTTATGATAATTTACCAGTGCAATCAAAATTGTAAGGACCCCGGGTTTTTTCTTTTTATCCAAAGACTAAACGCCCAACCACTATTCATGATCTAAAAGGATGGGGGAACAGTTTTTGGGGGGCCCCAAAAGGGGGTCGAACCACCGGGCCCCCAACTTTCCCACCCGGACTTTTTTCTTTCTAGGGGAGGCGCGTTAAACCCCCTAGACCCCCCGAGCCACAGTTACACCCCCTCTTTTCGTAGGGTTGAAAAGTTGCTGGTGTGTGTGTGTGTGTGGTTTGGGGTGTGTGTGTGTGTGTGTGTGGTTTTTTGGTTTTGTGTGTGGGGTGGTTGGTTTCAATGCTTATACTCAATTTCCCGAATAAAAAACCCATTTAAAAAACCCAAAAACATTGGGTTAAAGATTCCCTAATCTCGAAAAAAAAACAAAAAAAGCTACTACTCGTATTGGTTTAAACATTTCCCAAAATAACCTTTAAGTGTGGTGTGGTGTGTTGAGTGTGGGGGTGGGGGAGAGATGGTGTGGTAAATTTTGGGGAAAAAGGGGAGAGAGGAGAGAGAGGGGAGAAGAGAAGTTTTTTTTTGTGGGGTTTTTGGGTTTTTTGTAGTTTTTTGGGTTTTTTGTGTGTTTTGTGAGTGCGTGTAAATTTTTGTATAAAAGTATATATTTTTGGGAGTGGGGGTTGTGTTGTGTGTGTGTGGGGTTTGTGTGGTGTGTTGTGTGGTTGGGGGTGTGTGTGGTGTGTGCCGCGCGCTCGTGGGAATGAGAGGGTGTGTGTGTTTTGTGGTTTTGTATATAATTAGGGGTTTTGTATGTAGTGGGGCGTGTGGAGTTTTGGGGAGTGGTGTATTTTTTGATTAAAAAATATATTAAAAAATATATTATAATATATATAAAAATTTTATATATATAATATATATAAAAAGTGTGGGGGTGTGTGGAAAAAATGTGTGCGCGCGCGTGATTTTTTGTTTTGGGAATTTTGCGGCGTGTGTAAAATGTAAGTGGTGTGTGGTGTGCGTGCAAAGTGTGTAAGTGTCCCATATGTGTGTTTTGTTATGCTTTCCCGTGCTGCTGTGTCCCGTATGTCTCTGCCCTCTCTGGGTTTTGTAGTGTGTATTTTGTGTGTTGCGCGCGCTTTTAGTAGTGTGTGAGTATTGGTGTGAAAAGACCATACGTGTCCTCTGCTCAAAACCCAGCTGGGCTACTAGAAAGGCATCAAAGGGAAAAGGAACCGCAGGGGTTTTGGGGGGGGAGGGAGAGAACAGGAGAGAGACAGAGAGAGAGAGAGACAGAGAAGACAGAGAATAGGACAGAGAACGGAAGAGAGACAGAGAAA
>CM054159.1:48643554-48651054 GCA_028751875.1 Rapana venosa | reverse complement strand
TCTCACTCACACACACACACACACACACACACACACACACACACACACACACACACACACACACACACACACACACACACACACACACACACACACACACACACACGACATGAAGGAGAGGCATGGGTCAGGTGTGCTGTGTTGACAGAGGGCAGGACGTTTGTTGACGAGGATAAACAGACACCAGGCCAGTGATCACCTGCACCACCCCACACTCTGTCTCACGCCCCTGTGGCGCTGCTCTTGTGGCGACCCCGCGCTCTCCTCTCCCCCGGGGAGAGCAGCCCGAATTTCACGCCTCTGTGTGTGCGTATGTGTGTGTGTGTGTTTGTTTGTTTGTTTATGTGTGTGTTTGTTGTGTGTGTTTGCGCTCTCAAATCTCAAAATCCCACACTTCATTCTTTGAAATTTTTAACCTCTGTCTCTGTGTGTCTGTCTGCGCGCACATGCGTGTATGTATGTTCCACGTGCGCGTGCGTGCATGCGCGCGTTTTTTCTTTACGACATTTTCAAAAACAAAACCCAAAAATCCCCACTTGATTTACGTCTCCTAGATGCCTTATCAGGAGCTGTGGCAGGCAAAAGAAAGAGCAGATTCCCTAGTGCTGATGGTGAGGTCAGGTGGACAGTGCTGTGCAGAGGTCAGCGGCATGTTCGCAGTATCGCTGCCACTGATGATCCGATAGCTGGCCCCTTTCCGACACAGGCTGCAAGGCAAAGATGCAGCACACCCATAAACTAGGACTCCCCCATCCCCACCCCATCTCTCATCCACTACCCACAAGGTTAAAAAAAAAAAAAAAGGTAAAAGGAGTCCCATAATCTATAAGGTCGTAGGCGAGCAAGGCGAGGCGTCAGAGACCTCACTTCTCTAGGGGCCAACATATTGAGGGCGGCGCCCATCTCCTCTCCCTCGCTGCTTTACCTTCCCTGACCCTAAAGAGGGCAGGTACCCATTTACAGCTGGGTGAACTGGGGGACTGTACTGAAGCCAAGGCGCACAAACGGTTCACCCATCCAACTGGTAACCACGCTCGACGCTGCTTAACTTGGCTGGGGGCTAAAATCCGTCGAAAATCACTACATGTGAATAGACGTTCAACTGAAGATCACAACTACTCCAGTGCTGGTGTGCAACCGTTTTGCTGTGTCAAGTGTTGGGGGTGGGGGGGGGGGGGGGGGGGGGGGGGGGGGGGGGGAGAACCTAATGGTTAGAACATTGCGCTGGCAGTCTGACGACCCGGGTTCGATTTCCCGTTCAAAGGGGATAGCCGCTTCGATTGTTTGTTTTACCAGATTCAGCGCTATATTAATTCCATATCTTCTTCTTCTTCTTCTTCTTCTTCTTATTATTATTAAATTCTCCCCGGGAGTTAACATCAGTGCAGACTCCACTCTCCCTCAAAAGTCCTTCGGATGAGACTATATATAAACCGAGGGCCCGTGTGCGAACGCACGCACGCAGAACATCTTGCGCACACGTTAAATCCTGTTTCGCTTTTCGTAAGAGTAGGTCATTGTGTGCCGGTGGGAATAGATGACAGAATTTACAAAACTGCATACACACGGGGAATGGATGTAAAAAAGCACAGAAGAGCTTGTTCCATTCTCCTCGGTATAAAAGAATTAAATGTTTTTTAAGTGTCAAGAAGCGGTATTGTTGTGCATAATTTTTTTGATTCATTATAATTACAATCTGTTTTAAATAGTCAAGTCAAGTCAAGTCAAAAACACTTTAATCATCCCATGAAGGGCTATGACAATACTGAGAGTCATATTGATGTGTATCATTGTCTTGAAAGACACCAAAGAAAGCTACATTTTATATTGGTTCAAACATTCCAAGACAACTTCAAATACAATGTCACGACCACACACCACACATACATTCACACGCACACATACACACACACACACTCACACACACACACACACTCTCACACACACACACACACAACACAACGCACACACACACACACACACATACACACACACACACACACACACACACACACACACAACACACACACACACACACACACACACAACACACACACACCAGTGTAGGAATACAATGTTATAAAAACCGTTGACTGGAAAAGACATATAAACTTATCATTTACGCGTACTCACACACGCACGCACGCGCACGCGTGCGCATCCCCACCCCCACCACCCACACACACACACCAATGTATGAATACAATATTATAAAGACCATTGACTAGAAAAGACATATAAACTTTTACACACACACACACACACACACACACACACACACACACACACGCACACACGCACGCGCGCACACACACACACACACACACACACACACAACACACACACACACACCACACACACACACACCTCACTCACTCACACACACACACAAAATTAAAAGTCATTTTAATCCAAAAATAAGATATACGAGTACTTATTTTCATGAGCACACACACACACACACAGACACACACACAGACACACACACACACACAGACACACACACACACACACACACACACGGGCGCGCTTGCGCGCGCGGTGTAGTTGCATGCCTGTAAATGATTGAGTGCAAGCGCTTCGATTTGTTTTTTTTTTTACAAGATTCAGCGCTATATAAATTCCATATATTATTATTATTATTATTATTATAGCTGTGCATGCAATCTATTTCAAGAAGCGATATTGTTGTTATACTTCTTGAATCATCATGTAACAATCTATTTCAAGAAGCGATATTGTTGTCATACTTTAAAAAAATCATTATTATTACAATATATTTCAAGAAGCGATTTGTTGTACACACATTCTGGATCCTTATTCTTACAATCTATTCAAACACTTAACTAATGATGGTTTTTCCCCCCACATATTCTTGTCTGATTTAAGTTTACTGTGGAAAAAAACTTTTTCAGCATTCAAAGTATCACAAGTTTTTCTTGAAAATAGATTTTCTTTCTCGTTTCTCGGTTAGAGCTCTGAGGTTCACCAATCATCATCAGTGCTCTGGTATAGTCTTAGTTTGGTTCTGGTGCTGTACTGGGACGATTTCCACACATTGTTCAGATTTCTGTAAGCATTTCTTGCTTTGCTAATCCGGTTCTTGATGTCGCTGCCTGCTCCGCCGTCATGCCTAACAGTGCTCCCGAGGTACGTGAACTCTTCAGTTGTTGGTAAATCTTCTCCATTCACTGTGACCGGTGAGGGGTTCTGAACGTTCAGTGTCATCACCTCTGTCTTCTTCTGACTGATTTTCAGGCCTACTCGCTGTGCGAAAGTGCTGAGACGGGATGTCTTCTCTTGAATGTGATGGTGGGTATGTGAGAGCAGTGCCAGATCGTCGGCAAAATCTAGGTCTTCAAGTGTTGAGAAGGGGGTCCATCTGATGCCCCGTGACTGGTCAGCTGTTGTCTGTCTCATCACCCAATCAATTGTCAGGTTGAAGAGTAGTGCTGACATGGGGCAGCCTTGTCTGACACCAGTTTGTACACTGAAACTGGTTTTGCTGTTTCCTACTCTGCACGTGAAGTTGTTGTAGAAGCTCTTAATGACTTGGATAATCTCCTGTGGAGAGGTTCACCAAGGGTCAGATTATTGCATACATCACCGTTTTTAACCCACCATTAAGGTACCCGCATACCGACTTCGGAGATGTATACTAGGGTATGTTCCTGTTTCCGTAACCCACCAAACACTGACATGAATTACAGGATCTTTAACGCGCATATTTAATCTTCTGCACGTGTATATACACGAAAGGAATTACGGCACTGGCAGGTCTGCACTTGACGCTGACCTGGGAGATCGTAAACCAAAAAAACAATCCCCATCTTTAATTCACCAGACGCTGCCGAGATTTGAACCCACGACTTCATGGACCCATGGGATTGATTGAAGTCGAACAGGTTTTTAACCACTTGGCTAGAGCATCCATCAGAGCCAGTGTTCACTGTTCACTCCGGAGAAAACTTCCCGAAGATGGCATATAGATGTAGAGACACTCAGCAACGCCCCAAACTCATAGCATCGATTTGGAATGGCCTCCCTATCTCTCTTCGACAAAGGCCTTCTTGTGACACTTTAAAATCCGGCCTCAAGACATATTTGTTTCAAACCTAAGAATTTCATCTCCTGTTTCATTTCGTAGCTGTCCCTGCTTTTCAACAGCCAAATATTCCATCACCCTGCCAAAGTGTATAACCTGTGTGTGTGTGTGTATGTGTGTGTATTTTGTGTAGTATGTGTGTGTGTGTGTGTGTGTGTGGGGTGTGTGTGTGTGTGTGTGTGTGTGTGTGTGTGTGTGTGTAACAATAACAATAAACAATAACAATAATTTTAATTCAGTTTTTGCAGGCCATATGGCCCATAGGAACAACAGTTAATCATATACTTTCATGTAAGGTGAACATCCTTTCCTCTGATATCTAAACATTTAGTAAGAAATAATCCAACTTTAAACATCAAACTAGGTGTAGTGTTCATTACAAAGAAGCTGCACTTTCAGATTCGATGGAAATCTGTAATAATACAGAGGAATACATTTTCTTCGCAATACAGCATATTTTGGGCATACAAGTAAAAAGTGACAAACATCTTCAATTTGTTGGCCATCACACTGAGAGCAGAATGGATCAGTAATCGGTTTGCCATAACGTGAAATTCCATTTAAAGGTAATCTGTTTGACCTCAGTAAACATATACCTCTACGTATTCTAAAGATTCTACTTCACATACATAATTTGCTCTACAAATAATCGGGTATATCTCTCTGGAAAAGCATTGAAGGCTGTTGCTGGTATCAAAAGATTGTGTGTGTGTTTTGTGTGTGTGTGTGTGTGTTGTGTGTGTGTGTGTGTGTGTGTGTGTGTGTGTGTGTTTTGTGGTGTGTGTGTTGTGTGTGTGTCAAGTCAAGTCAAGTCAAGTCAAAATTTTATTTCCAGATGGTACATTGAATAAGCAATGCATTTGCTTTTTTTCATCAAGCCATCTATCTAAGAACAAATTTCGTAATGATTATACTAAGACACTACATTATTGCATCGTTTACCATTAAAACAAACCAGTAAAAAAAAATAAAATAAAATAAAATAAAATATAAAAAAACAGGAAAAAATCGATAAGGAAATACATTGAAAATACAAATTACCACATATACATAAACACGCACACACATACTCATGCACACCTGAGCGCGTGCGCGCTCACGTCCACACACACATTTAAATAAAAATGTTTTTAAGAATTAAAAAAAGAAAATCATTTGAACGTCAGGACACACAAATTACTTCACTTACTGTTCCATCCATTTTTTCACGTTTATACTTTAGATAATAAAAAGATACAGGAATATAAAACGTTAGAAAATACTAGGCATTCGTCATTACTGAAATATTACCTTCAATGACCTCCCTCCTCTCCTCCTCCACCTAGCAAACGTGTGCTTTTTTATGCGCTCATACTTTTCAAATAGCGCTTTTTTTTTAAATGACATATTCACACAATAACTATCCAAGCAAGCGAAGTCAAATAAGATTACAATAATGATTATTATAATAGCGATACAATTATAACAACAATCAAACCCCTCACCATGAGACAACAATATAACAAATGATCCCCATCACCACGAGACAATAACATAACGATGATAACAGAAAAGCATTGGAAAGGATGGGGGTGGGGGAGGAGTATCAAGGGGGAAGGGGAAATACACCTTCAATCAATAGAGAAATAATAATTTTTAAAAAAGACAAACAATTATTCAAACAAGGAGAACCCCTATATGATACAGAATTCAAAAGCCCATAATCAACTGGATTAGCAAAACTAAAACAATATTACAGAACAACAATAGTTGTTGTGTGTGTGTGTGTGTGTGTGTGTGTGTGCGTGCGTGTGCGTGCGCGAATTTGGACTTGTTAGAACTATTACTTGCTGTTGGTTGCATGACTGTGTAAGAATGAGTTGAGTGCAAGCGCTTTGATTTGTCTGAGCAAGATACAGCGCTATATAAATTCCATTTCTTGTTTTTGTTTTTGTTGTTGTTGTTGTTGTTGTTGTTGTTGTTGTTGTTGTTGTTTTCTTTTTTCTTCTTCTTTTTCTTCTTCTTCTTTTCTTCTTCTTCTTCTTCTTTTTCTTCTTCTTCTTCTTCTTCTATTTTTCTTCTTCTCTTCTTCTTCTTTCTTCTTCTTCTTCTTCTTTCTTCTTTTTTTTCTTCTGCTGCTTCTGCTTCTGCTTCTTCTTCTACCGTCACATTCTATACAGTGAAGTGTGGATTCCTATCTTTCTTCTTCTTCGTCGTCGAACGCTCAGACAGCAACTATTGTTGTTCTGTAATAAATATGAGCGAAAATGCGTCACGATGCCGTTAAGCGCCTGGACAAGTCAGACCCAGCACATCCGAAAACTTCGGCTTCAAAGAGAATTGTCATCTTCTTAAAGTCTTTCTGCAAAACAAAGGCAGGAGAATGGACCGAGAAGGAAAGAAAATAGACGAGAAGGAGCTGGTGACAGGAAGAAAAAGAAAAAAAGAGCAAAGCAGAGAGTGATAGAAAAGAGGAAATTTCTAGCACAGGATTTCCACAGAAGGTGGGGGAGGTTATTTAAACTGACAGGTAGGTCCCTGGAATCCCCCACGGGGTTAGGGGAGGGGGGAGGTGGGGGTGGGGGTGGGGGTGGTGGTGGTGGTGAGGGGGGCGGATGGTTCTATCCTAAGTGATGTAATGTGATCAGGAGCGAAGTCCACGGTGACATTGATCCAGTTCTTTCAGATGCAGTGGTAGGTAGGCTTATAGCTGTTTCTGTTGTATAATTATTGCCGTATCACTTGGGGGAAAAAAATAAAGATTTAATGTGTGTGTATGTTGTGTGTGTGTGTTGTGTGTGAGTGCGTGTGTGTGTGTTGTTGATGTGTTTGTGTGTAGGTGTGTGAGTGTGTTGTGTGTGTGTTGTGTGTGTGTGAGTGTGTGTGTGAGTTTGTGTGTTTTGTGAGTGAGTGTGTGTGTGTGAAAGAGAGACAGAGACAGAAAGACAGACAGAGGCACAGAGACAGAGACACACACACACACACACACACACACACACACACACACACACACACACACACACACACACACACACACACACACACAGACCGAGATAGAGACAGACAGGCAGAGGCACAGGGGAGAGAGAGAGAGAGAGAGAGAGAGAGAGCGAAGAGAGAGGAGAGAGAGAGAAGAGAGAGAGAGATTTGTTTTGATTTCATTCTTTTATATCGAGGATAATGGAATAAGCACTTATTGCTGTTATTACATCCAGTCCCCGTGTGTATGAGAGAGAGAGGGACAGACGGAAGAGATACACAGACAGACAGACACAGAGACAAAGAGAGAGACACACACATACATACACACAGAGACAGAGTAAAAAGAAGAGAAAAAAAACCACCAACCAAACCCTGCTCTACAGTATGTTTACATGGCGAGCATGATCTGAAGACCATCCTCTGTTTATAAATGA
>CM054159.1:48618554-48638554 GCA_028751875.1 Rapana venosa | reverse complement strand
GGAAACAGATGACGAAATTGACAAAACTGCATGCACACGGGGACTGGATGTAAAAAAAAAGCGCGCATGAGTGCTTATTCCGTTATCCTCGATATAAAAGAATAAATGAAATAAATAAATAAATATTCCTACCACACCACACCCCACCCCACCCCACCACATCTGCGCTACCACCCTTAGGCTAGCTGTCTGCTAAGCTATAGGCCCCAACAACCCCGAATATAAACAGAAAAATCACTCTTTTTCTTTCTGTTTTCCTACAATGTGATTCTCATATTCATAAAAAGTATGTGAAAATCACCCATTTTTTCCCCCGACTCGCACTCTATAGAAGATACTACACGACCTCCAAATTAATACCGCTGTGTACCCATAACTCAGTATAGTATAGATTACACTCCTGTATTAGTTTGCGGGGTCATGTAGAATCTTGTATAGAGTATGAGTCGGAAAACGTTTTTGGTGATTTTTTAAAAATTCATTTTTTAAAGTATGAAAAAATGTATTGTGTACTTGTTTTAGGGGTTGAGGACATAGAGCAATACCAGGTAGTCACGAGAAAGTTGGAAATAATCATCAAATGGGGATTGCCTGTATTCCTACTAATCAGATAGTGTGAAGAACACATGAACTTAGCAATCAGTACATAAACCAGTAAGGCGGAGAAATAAAAATCTTACATTTACACACTTACTGTAGCGCGTGCACACACACGGGATTGCGTGCACATACACACACACTGACGGTAACTACCGCCTAAAGTAGCTCGCTAGGTGCAAACTACACACACGCGCGCACACATACACACAGCACATACACACATACACACATACACACACATACACACACAGCACATACACACACATACACACACAGCACAGACACACACACAGCACACACACAGCACATACACACACATACACATACAGACACACACACAGCACACACACAGCACATACACACACAGACACACTCACAGCACAGACACACAGCACATACACACAGCACATACACACACACAGCACATACACACACACAGCACATACACACACATACACACACAGCACATACACACAGACACACACACACAGACACACACACACAGCACACACACACAGAGCACACACACACAAACACACACACCACAACACAACACACACACTACACACACTCTCACAAACAACACAACACTCACACACACACACTGACACCCCCCCCCTCCCCCCACCCCCACACACAAACCCTCAGCAAAGATAAGAAAGACAAACACACACACACACACACACACAACACACACACACACACACACACACACACACACACACACACACACACACACACACACACACCACACACAAACAAACCAACCAAACAAACCAAACAAACGAATAAATCCGATCTTTCCCTTGACAACCCCCCTCCCCCCCCCAAAAAAAAACCCCAACAAAACAAAAAACAAACAAGGTTGGGTTTTTTTTTTGCGTTGGCTACAATTTGAGCAAGGTGATCAGCCAAGTGGAAAGATGCTGCATTGATCCATCCCACCCCCACCCCACCCCCCATTCTCCCTCCCTCCCTCCTCCCCCACTTCCCCTCCCTCCCTCCCTCCCCTCCCTCTCTCTTCCCTCAATCGTACACACACACTGCATCCTAAAAATGATGAGGGTTGTTGGGTGGGCAGGGAGGGTGGGAGTTGGCCTAGAGAAAGATAGATAGATAGATGTGGGAGAGGCTGTACATACCATCTAGCTTATATTATTTTTGTGTGCATACATATAGGATGCGATGTGTGTTCTTGCGCGCTTGTGCGTGCGTGCGTGCGTGGCAATGTACGCAGGCACACTGCGCGCAAACACACACACACATACATTTCCTTGGGGATGAGCTAAAAAACCGGGGCCCCCGTTGCGAACACAGCAAACCACTTTGACAAAACGTTAACATCCGTTCCGCTTTTCGTAAGAGTAGGGCCATTGTGTGCTGGGGGGAACAGATGACAATTTAAAAAACCCCCGCTACAAAACGGGGGACGGATGAAAAAAGGCATAAGTGTTTTTTCCATTATCCCGATAAAAAAAAAAATCCTATACAAACAATAACTTTTAGTGTATAAAACTGAGGCAAAAATTGCAGGGGAAACCCAAAACATAAGAAAAATGACATTTTGCTTTTCTCAACCATTTTCCCCCCCAAAATCCCCCCTTTAAATTGTTTGATTGCCCAAATTTCTTATGACCATTTAAAAGGGAAAAGGGAAATAGTTTTTTTAAAAAATATGCCACTGTTCAAAAATTTTTTATAAAACTGCAGAAATTTCAAAACCCCCCCCCCCCCCCCCCCCCCCCCCGTTTGCTGAGGTTACTAATTTTTCCCCCTAAGGCCTCTACTGAAATTAGTTGGGGATGGGGAAATGGGGGGGGAAGAGAGAGAGAGAGAGAGGGGAGGGGAGGAGAAGAGAGGGGAGAGGAGGGGAAAAGGGGAGGAGAGAGAGAGAGAGAGAGAGGTTTTTGGTTTTGGATGGTGTGGGGCTATATACCAAGTAGTAAAAGGGGAAATTAAAACTACACAACCAACCAACAAACATAACATTAGTGCGGTGAGCGCTGCCCCCATAAAACCAGGGCACAGATTTTCACAGGAGGGAGGGAGGGAGAGGGAGGGAAGGCAGACAGAGAGAGGCAGAGAAAAAAAAGGGAAGGGGTGAGAGAGAGAAGGGTGGGGAAAAGAGAAGGAGACAGAGGGAAAGGCAGAGAGAGAGAGAGAAAAGAGAGAGAAGAGAGAGAGAGAGAGAGAGAGGGGGAGAGAGAGAGAAAAAGAGAGAAAGAGAGAGAAAAGAGAAAAAGAAAAAGAGAGAGAGAAAAACACACACACACAAAACGCAGACACGACACACCCCGACAACACACAAGGGGAAAACATATAGGCAAGAGAAAAGAAGAGAGAGAGGGGGGGGAGGGAAAGGAGAGACAGGGGAAAAGAGAGACAGACAGACACACGGGGCATACAGACAAACACCAAGAAAAACGGGACGGGGATAGGGAGAGGAGGAAGAGAGCGAGAGGGGGAAGGGAGAGGGGAGGGGAACGAGAGACAGAGACAGACACACAGGCAGACACACACAGACAGACACCCCAAGGGAAAAAACAGACAGATATGCGAGAGAGAAAAAAGGAGAGGGAGGGGAGAGAGAGACAGAAAAGAGAAGACCACCAGCCATACAGAAAACAAAAGGGGAGAACAGATAATATTTTTATTTATTTTTTTTGTTTTTTTTATTTTTTTCTTTTATATCGAGGATTTTGGGAAAATAGAAACCATGTGTTTTTTACATCCAGTCCCCGTGTGAAAGGGGGGTTTTTTGTAAATTTAATTTTGTAAATTTTTTCCCAAACGGCAACAAGGGCCCTACTCTTTAAAAAAGCGGAACAGGATTTAACGGTGCGCAAGATGTTCTGCATGCGTTCGCCACGGGGCCCCCGGTTTTTAAGTTAAACAAAAGGGGACTTTGAGTTAAAGAGGGGAACCGTTTTGGCTATAGAAGCAGGGGACCGGGGGGAAGTGGGGGAAGTTGGTTGCAAAATTTTTCATGGTCAACGACACTTTGGGATGGGGTGAAAGATGAAGGTGAAGTGTTCCATACACCATCGTAAATAGGGGAAAGGGCCCGATTTTTTAGAAAAAATGAAGTTTTTTTTTCCCATCATACAACTGTCGTATTTTTTCTCCCCTTCTCCCTCTCTCTCTCTCTTCCCCCCCTCTCTCTCTTTTCCCCTCTCTCTCTCTCTCTCTCTCTCTCTCTCTGCCCCCCCCCCCTACCCCCCTCTCTCTCCATTTAGGGGGGCGGGGGTGGGGGGGGGGGTTGGGGGGTTGGGGGGATCGGGGGGTAAATTTTTAAAAACCATATCCCCTTTCTTCCTTAAAATTGACAAAAGTGGGCCCAAGTACGAAAACACCCAAGCGAATGGAAAAACGCCCTAGCACAGGGAAAAGAAAAAGAAAAGAAATGAAGAAGAAAAAAATACATAAAAGCACAAACAAAACACAAACAGGGAAAAAAACAAAACCCGCACACCACACACCCCTCTGACACACTAACACACATACATACACACACACGCGCGCGCGCGCACACACACAAACACTAATAACCCCTGACACACACTCTGACACACTAACAGAGAGAGAGAAGTAGGGAGATGGGAAAAGGGGAAATGGCAAAAAAAAAAGAAACAGAGGGGAGGCCTGTGTGTGGGGTGTGGGTGTGTGGGGTGTGTGTGTGTGGTGTTGTGGGGTTTTTTATTTTTTCTTTTATTGAGGATAATGGAAAAGCACTCAAGTGCTTTTTTAAAAATCCGTTCCCCCTGGGCATGCGGGTTTTTTTAAATTATGTCATCTGTTTCCCCCCCGGGGCCAAAAATGGCCATCTTACGAAAAGCGGAAAGGGGTTTAACGGGGTGCGCAAGTGGCTGCGTGCGTTTTGCACACGGGGGCCCGGTTTATAGTCTCATCCCAAGTGTGTGTGTGTGTGTGGTGTGTGTGTGTGTGGTGTGTGTGGTTGTTGGGGTGTGTGTTGTGTGTGTGTGAGTGTGTGGTGTGTTTTGTGTGTGTGAGTGTGTGTGTGTGTGTGTGTGTGTGAGTGTGTTTTGTGTGTTTTTGGGGTGAGGGGTTGTGTGAGTGTGGGTGTGTGTGTGTTTGGGGTGAGTGTGTGTGTGTGTGTGTGTGTGATGGTTTTTGTGTGTGTGTGTGTGTTGTAGTGTGGTGAGTGTGTGTGTTTTGGTTTTGTGTGGGGAGTGTGTGTGGGGTGTGTTTGTGAGTGTGGTGTTGTGTGTGAGTGTTGTTTTTGTGTTTGTGTGTGTGTGTGGTGTGTGGTGTGGGGTGTGTGTGTGAGTGTGTGTGTTGGGGTTTGGGGTGTGTGTGTTGTGTGAGTGTTTTGTGTGTGTTGTGTGTGTGTTTGGTGTGTGTGTTTGTGTGTGTGTGTGTGTGAGTGTGGTGTGTGTGTGTGTGGAGTGTGGTGTAGTGTGTGTTGGTGTGTGGTTGTGTGTGGGGGTGGTGTGTGGGGTGGGGTGTGGTGAGTGGTGTGTGTGTGGGGTGTGTTGTGTGTGTGTGTGTGGTTTTTGTGTGTGGTGTGTGTGTGTGTGTTGTTTTGAAACGACCGCGAAACAGAAGGGCAGACAGGGGACGAGCGAGAAAACAGAGAGACACCCCCACACCAAAGAAACACACCCACACACAACTCACTCCCTCTTCTCTCTCACACCCCCCACACACCACACCCCACACACAACCTTCCCCTCTCTCTTCTCACACACACACCCACCCCACACACACACAAACACACAACACACCCCAACCACACCCACACACACACACACTTTACCCCACTCTCTCTCCTCTCACCCACACCACACAACCCCACACACACACACCCCCCCTCCTCCCCTCACACACACACACACACACACACACACACACCCACACACACTCACCCCCTCCTTAAAACCAACACCACAACACACATACCACACAAAAACCCCACACTCACTCTCACACCCCCTCACTCTCTCTCTCTCACACACCCACACACATCCCTCTCTCCCCACACACACACCCCAAACCCCCACCACCACCCCCCCTCACTTCACACACACCCCCCATACAAACACACCCCCACATACACACACCACCCCCACACACACACACACACACACACCACACACACACACACACACACACACACCACACAACACTCACTCACACACCCACAACACACCCGACACCACACACACACGACACCACACACACACGACACCACACACACCACTCACTCCCCCCCCCCCCCCCACACACACACACCCCACACTCACAACATACCACACACCACTCGACACCACAAACACCCACAACACTCACAACACAACACACACACAACACCCCCCCTACACCCCCCCCCCCCCCCCCCACACACACACACAAAACACACACACTCACAACATACCACACACCACTCGACACACACAACACCCACAACACTAACAACCCCAACACACACACAACCCCCCCCTTACACCCCCCCCCCCCCACCCACACACCCCGCCCCCCAACCCCAACCCCCCCCTACAAACAGCCACTCACTCAAACCAACCAACCAGCCAACCAACCAACCCACCAACCCACCAACAACATAGCAATCAGACTTTGAGGCGGAGCTGTGGTGACAAGCGAATCACTCGAAGCTCTTACACAAAACAAACGAGAAATGTCGGAAAAGATGTTAGTGGTATGAGGTCACATACATACATACACGGCAACAAGAGAGTTGTCCCTGGCCAAATTATGTAGACAAAAGCCACTCTGATAGGGAAACAAATACTGTTGCAGACAGGGAAAAAAAAAAAAAAAAAAGAAGAAAAAAAAGGGTGGCGCTGCTCTTGTGGCGACGCGCTCTCCCCGGGGAGAGCAGCCCGAATTTCACGGAGAGAGAAATCTGCCGTGACTTAAAGTGGTATAAATAAATAAATAAATAAATAAATAAATAAGGCAAGATGAATGGATGGATGGATGGATGGAAGACTGCAAGCAAAAGTCCCACCATCTTCTTCTTTCTTTCTTTCTTACTTACTTACTTTACACGTCATGTCGTCATTTCCACGATGACGTAAACAGAAAGATGTCGTCATCCTTATTAAGCCAACCAGCCAGTCCAGCCTAGCCAGTTTCAGCTTGTTTATTTTTCTTATTTTTATTTTATTATGTTTTTGGGGGGTTGGGGGAGGGGTGGGGTTGGGTGGGTGGGGGGGGGGGGGGGGGTGGGGGGTGGGAGGGGTGTCGTTTCGTGGCGCCCTTGACAGAAAGTCGTCTGCTTACAAAGGGTCAGTAGAATAGCAAGCACGCTCGTCTCTATGCTTAAAGCTTGTTTCTGCAGTCCTGACAGAAAAATTATTTATAAAAAAAGAAAAAAAGAAAAATGATCAAGAACAATTTGAAGCTAAAAAAATGCGGGTACACACACGCACGCGCAAGCACGCACGCACACACACACGCGCGCGCTTTGCATGCACGCACGCGCGCGCATGCACACCACACAAAACACACAAAAAACACACACAACCGCTGGGACATAGAAAGGGGGGGGGAGAGAAGGAAAAGACAGAGAAACAGACAGACAGAGAGAGACACAGAGGTAGAACGGACAGACACACACACACACACACACCACACACCCACACACACACACCATACCCCCTCTCTCTCTCTCTCTCACCCTCTCTGGTGGGGGACGGGACAGCCTGGTGGTTAGAGTGATGCGCTCGTGATCTGCTGACCCGGGTTCCAATCTCGTTCAAGGGGATTTTTTCCTCTGGAGTTGACATCAGTGCAGACTCCACTCTCCCTAAAAGTCCTTCGGATGAGACTATAAACCGAGGTCCCGTGTGCGAACGCACGCAGAACATCTTGCGCACATGTTAAAACCCGTTCCGCTTTTGCGCAAGAGTAGGCCATTGTGGGTAGGTAGGTGGGAACGGATCACAAATTGACAAAACCGCATACACACGGGGACTGGATGTAAAAAAAGCACACGAGGGCTTATTCCATTATCCTCGAAAAAAAAGAACACACACACACACACACACACTTTTTCCTTCCAATCCAATCCTGTTGTTTATAGCCCCGCCGACCACAGAGGTCATATCAGGGCTGTCACCTCGTCCACTTTTAAATCTCAGAATAAAACTGTGCAGCTATATACAGATTAAAACAGGGTATGAAACCAACTCTGCTGTCCTTCCTTGTAGCAAGGCCCTGGCCAACCATAAGGGTCAACCCAGGACGGGCACCGCGTTGTGGGAAAAAAACACATCAACCACACATAAAATGAGATAAAAACCCAAAACAGACGTCAAATGACGCAACATTCAAAATGACGCATTTGTGAAGAAACACTGGTTTATGAAAAATGTTGGATTGGAACAAACTCATTACATATTCCGTGGATTTTCTTTTTCTCAAATTTAAAGTGGTTATAAGGTAAAGGAGGTAAAGGAGTCCCATAACCTATAAGGTCGTAGGGGAGCGAGGTGTCAGAGACCTCACTTCTCTAGGGCCAGCATATTGAGGGCAGTGGCACCCATCTCCTCTCCCTCGCTGCTTTACCTTCCCTGACCCTAAAGAGGGCAGGTACCCATTTACAGCTGGGTGAACTGGGGGACTGTACTGAAGCCAAGGCGCGCAAACGGTCACCCATCCAAGTGGTAACCACGCTCGACGCTGCTTAACCTTGGCTGGGGGAAAGCGAGTGCTCCGACCACTGAGCTATCCCGTCCCCTAAAGTGGTTATACCGATAATAAATAAATTAAATCAGCGTGTGGTGTCATTTATTCTTATTATAAAAACTACTGTGGATTTATCCAACTATAAGGCAACAGTTTTGAAGGCAAGAAAAACAGAGAGAGAGGCACATCAACAAACCACCAAAGACTTCGAACTCAATAGGCTAACTTGGGGGTGTCGTGGGGGTGTGTGGGGTGTGTTGTGCCCTTGGTTTTGTGGGCGTGCGCGCGTGTGCCGGTGTTATTTTATTTATTTTTTTATTCTTTTTTTTCGACGATGAGGAACAAAGCATTCATCGCGTTTTTTTTTTACATCCTCCCCCGTGTGTATCAGTTTTGAAAAAATTTTATTCTTTTCCCAAGGCACATAAGGCCTACTTTTCCGAGGCTACCACCCCCCCCCCCCCCACCCACTTCCCCCTCCCTCCCCCCCTCCCCTTTTCCCTTTGATGTTAGAATCCCCAATAAAGACGAGAATGTCCCAACAATCAGGGTTCCCCTTTAAATAACCTCACTGCGACAACGGGAAAAAAGCATGGATGGGAGATTTACAGAAGACTGGACAGTGAGGGAAA
Source organism: Rapana venosa (assembly GCA_028751875.1). NCBI lineage: Eukaryota > Metazoa > Mollusca > Gastropoda > Neogastropoda > Muricidae > Rapana > Rapana venosa. Next base: position 48,629,651 of record CM054159.1, on the reverse strand, counting down.
AAAAAATCACTCCGTTGCCCAACCATCACCTTTTCTTTTTCGTCGTCTTCTTCTTTTTTTCTTGTTCTTTTTCTTTTTCTTGTTCTTCTTTGTTGTTTTTTGTTGTTTTCTTGTTGTTGTTGTTGTTGTTGTTGTTGTTTTCTTCTCTTTCTTCTTCTTTTTCTTTTTCTTTCAAACTTTTTCTTTCTTGCATTCTTCTTCTTTTTCTTCTTTTTTGCAATTCTTTTTCTCTTCGCAATTCCTTCTTCTTCTTCTTTTTCTTCTTCGCTTCTTTCTTTCCCCCCCCCCCTTCTTCTTTCCCCCTTTTTCTTTTCTCTTCTTCTTCTACTATTCTTCTCTTTCCCCAGTCCTCCGCTTCTTCTTTTTCTTCTTGTTTTTGCTCTTTTTCTTGTTTTTCTTCTTCTCTTGTTCTTTTTGTTCTTCGTTCTTTTCCCCCCCCTCCTCCCCTCCTTCCCCTTTTTCTTCGTCTTTTTTTGTCTTCTTCCCCCCCCCTTTCTTGTTTTTCTTCTTTTTGTTTTTTTTTTCATCCTCTTTATCTCTCTTCTTCTTCTTCTCTCCTACTTCTTCTTCGCTTTTTCGAACGCTCAACAGCAAATACATTAACGTCATATGACGAAATGCGTTGCGCGCCATTAAAACGCCTACAAGTCAGGGCCCCGCGCATCCCACTTTGGCAAGGAAGAATTTTATCTTTAAATTTCTGGGGAAAAAGGGGAGGGGAAGTGGGCCAGAAGGGAGACAATAACAAGGAGGGGGTGGTGGGAAAGAAAAGGAACAAAGGGAGAAACAAAAGAGGGGGAAAAAAAGAGGGAATTCCCAGCAAAGAATTTCCAAAGCTGGGGGTGCTATTTTACTGACAGGCTCACACATCAATCATCATCATCATCATAAACATCAATTTTTTTTTTAATTTTATTTTATTCTTTTATATCGGGGATAATGGATCATCTCATCATCATCATCATCATCATCACATCAATATATTCCTCCACTCCCCCAAAAGCTTCGGATGAACCAAAAACCGAGGTCCCGTGTGCAAACGCACGCAGAACATCTTGCGCCCAACGTTAAATCCTTTCCCCTTTTTTCGGAAAATAGCCTTTGGGTCCCGGGTGGATAGGAGACAAATCAAAAACGCACACACACGGGGACTCGATGTAAAAAAAAAAACGAGTGCTTTTTTCCAAAAACCTTGAATAAAGAAGAAAAAAATCTTCTTTAAAACTCTCTCCTCTTTCTTCCCCACCCCCCCCTCCTCTCCCCTCTCTCCCTCCCTCCCCCCTTTTTCCTCCCTCCCCTCTCCCCCCTCTCCCCTCCCCTCCCCTCCCTTTCACCCCTACTCCTTTTTCTCTTCTGCTTCTGTCTGTCTGTCTCTCTCCCTCCTCTTTCCTCCCCCCCCCCCCCCCCCCCCATAATACCGATTTTTTCCTTTAACAATCATCCCTCCCTACCCTCCCCCCCCCCTCTCCTCCTTTTTCCTCTTCTTCGTTTCTCTCTCTCTCTCTCTCTCTCTCTCCCTCCCCCCCCCCCCCCCCTTCCCCCCTTTTCCCCCCTCCTCCTCATCCTCCTCCCCCCCCCCCCCCCAGCACAAAAACCGATTCCTTAACTAATCACCCCCCTCCCCGCCCCCTCCTCCCCCCCCCCCCCCCCCCCCCCCCCCCCCCACCCCGTTTTCTAGGGGCGTTTAAAAAAGGGGTCGGGCAATGCAAGTTGCCCAAAGCAAAAAAACGGCTGTGTTGTGTGTGTGTTGTGTGTGTGTGTGTGTGTGTGTGTGTGTGTAGGGGTTGTGTAGTGGTGTGTGGTTGTGTTGGGGTGTAGGTAGGGGGTTTTAGTGTGGGTGGGGTTTGGTGTGTGTGTGAGTGGTGTGGGTGTTGTGTGGGTGTGTTTTGTGTGTGTGGGTGTGGTGTGAGGAGGGGTTGTGTGTGTTTTGGGTGTGTGTGTGTATGTATGTAGTGGGGGGGGTGTAGTGTGGGGGGGGTTCGGGGGGGGGGGGGGGGGGGGGGGGGGGGTGCTTTGGTATAGTGGGTGTGTGTGGTGTGGTGTAGTGTTGTGGTGTGTTGTGTTGTGAGTGAGTGTTAGTGTGTGTGGTGATGAGGTGTGTGTGTGGGTGTGTGTGTGTGGGTTGTGGGGGTTGTGTGTGTGTGTGTGTGTTGTTGTGTGGTGTGTGGTTGTTGGGTGTAGTGTGTTGGTGGTGTGTGTGTGTGTGTGTGGTGTGTGGTTAGGTGTGTTAGTTTTCGTTGTGGGGTGTATGGTGTGGAGTGTGGGAGTGAGTGTGTAGTGTAGTGTAGTGTATGTTGTTGTGTGTGTGTGTATGTGTTAGTGAGTGTGTGTAGGAAAGGGGGTTTAGTGTAGTGTGTGATTGTGGTGAGTGTGGTGTAGTTTGGTGTTGGGAGTGTATGTGTGTGTGTGTTGGGGGGTTTGTGGTGTTTTGTGTGTGTGTGGTGTAGTGTGTTTTGGGGTGGTGTGTAGTGTGTGTGTGTGGTGTGTGTGTGGGTGTGTGTTGTTGGGTGTGTGTATGTAGTGTAGGTATTATGTTGTGTTGTTGTGTGTGTGTACGTATGAATGTGGTGGTGATGTTGTGTGTGTGGGTAGTGATGATGTATTTTGGGTGTGTTGAATGTATGTATGTGTGAGTTTTTGTAGGGGGTGGGGTGTGTTTAGTGGGGTGAGTGGGTGATTAGTGTAGTTTTGGTTGTGTATGTAGTGTAGTGGTGATGTGTGTTATGTGTGTGTAGTTGTGGGGTGTGGGGTTGGTGTGTGTGTAGTGTAGTGTGTATGTAGTGGTGTGGGGGTAGTGTATGTAGGGGGGTTGTGTTTTTGTATGAGGATTGAGTGTTGTGTATTGTGGTGTTAGGAGTGGTGTGAGTGTGTTAGTGGGTGTAGTGGGGGTGGTGTGTGTGTGGGGTGTATGTAGTGTAGTTTATGTAGTGTGTGTAGATGTTTGTAGTTTTTGAAAGTGGGGTTAAGTATTTGATTTGGTGGGTGGTGGTGAGTTGAGTGATGAATGTAGAGGGTAGGTGTGTGAGGTATGTAGTGTGGGGTGTGTGTGTGTTTTGGTGGTGGGGTGGTGTGTGTGTAGTTGTGGGGTTTTTGCGTGTAGTGAGTTGGGGGTAGTGTGTTGTAGGTAATTTTATTCTAGTTGTGGTGCGTGTTGTAGTGTAGTGTAGTGTATGGGTTGTAGTGTGTGCGGTAGGTTGTGTGTAGTGTAGTGTAGTGTTTAGTGTGATTTTTGTGTGTTGCGGGCGCGCGCGTGCGTGCGTGGTGGGGGGAATGATACAGAAGAACGACCCGCCATCTGTACGCCCCTGGGCCTTTTGTCCAGCCCCCCACCCCCCTCCACCCCCCCCCCCCACCCCCACCCCCCCTCCCCCCCCCCCCCCCCCCCCCCCCCCCCCCCTCCCCCCCTTTTTCCCTGACCCCTCTCCACTACTACCCCTTTTCTTTTCTTCTCTCTTTGTCCACTGGGCCCCCCCCATTCTTTTTGTCTTCTTTCTCTTTGTCCCCTCGTCGTTGTTTTTTTCCTGTCTGTCTGTCGGGGTTCTTTCATATTTTTTTCTTTCTTCTGTTGTCTGTCTCTCTCCCCCCTTTTTTTTTCCTTCTTTTTTTTCTTTCTTTTTTTCTTTTTTTTTTTTGTTCTTTCCCTGTCTGTCTGTCTGTCTCTCTTCTTTTTTTCTTTATGCTTCTTTTTTTTCTTTCTTTCTGTCGTCTGTCTCTCTCCCCCTCTTTTCTTTTTTTTTCCTTCCTTTTTTTCTTTTTTTCTTCTTTTCTTTCTTTTTTTTCTGTTTTTTTCCTCTGTCGTCCTGTCTGTCTTTTTCTTCTTTTTTTCTTTCCCTCTCTTGTGAGTCAGGGAGACGGACAGACAGATGGAGAAGAGTGATGTGATGAGACGATGGCGATGATGATGATGATGATGATGGCGATGATGGCGATGATGGTTATCATGATGATGGTGGTGGTGGTGGTGCTGCTGCTAATGACGACGACGACGATGATGGTGATGATGATGATGATGATGAGGAGGAGGAGGATGATGATGATGATGATGATGATGAGGAGGAGGAGGAGGAGGTCATCTATTCCTGCAATGACCGCAACGGTTAGACTGTTTGAATTTTGAACATGCGCTCTCGATCTCTCTCTCTGGCTCTCTCTGTGTCTCGCTCTCTCTCTCCTCTGTCTGTCTGTCTCTCTCTCTTGTCTCTCTCTCTCTCTGTCTGTCTCTCTCTCTCTCTGTCTCTCTCTCTCTCTCCCTCTGTCGTCTCTCTCTCTCTCTCTCTGTCTCGCTCTCTCTCTCTCTCTCTCTCTCTCTCTCTCTCTCTCTCTTCCTCTGTCTCGCTCCTCTCTCTCTCTGTCTCGCTCTCTCTCTCTCTCTCTCCTTTTGTCTCCTCTCTCTCTTTTCTCTCTCTCTCTCTCTCTCTCTTCTCTCTTCTCTCCCCCCCCCCCCCCCCCCCCCCTCTCGTAAGCATAAATTATTATGCGTGCACTTTGCTGCATGTTACGTGCACGTGTGTTCTAGTGAATGCGCATACGGCACATGTGTGCGTGCGCACACACACACACACAACACACACGTGCGCGCGCGCGTGCGTATGTGTGCGTGTGTGTGTGCGCGCGCGTGCGTGCGACATTGTGTGTTTGTGGGGGACAACGCGACGATAATTGTCGTAAGTTCAATAGGGGTGGAGGAGGCGAGAGAGAAACAAAACAGAGAGAGAGGGGGGGGGGGGGAGGGAGGGAGGGAGGAGAGAGAGGGAGGGAGGGAGGTAGAGAAAGGGAGGGAGGGAGGGAGAGATAGAGGGGGGGGGGGGAAACAGAGATAGGGGGAGGGAGATACAGGGAGAGAGAGAGGGGGGAGACAGAAAGAGGGAGGGAGACACAGAGAGAGAGAGAGGGGGGGGGAGGAGATACAGGGAGAGAGAGAGAGAGAGCGAGACAGAGATGCAGAGAATGAGACAGAAAAAGAGAGACAGAGAGAGACAGACAGACAGCAAAGAGGGACGAGAGTGAGACAGACAGACACAGACAAAGAGACAGACAACAGAGAGAGAGAGACAGAGAGGCAGAGAATGAGACGGAAAAAGAGAGACAGAGACAGGACAGGGACAGAGAGTGAGACAGACAGCCACAGACAAAGAGACAGAGACACAGAAAACAGACAGACAGACAGACAGACAGAACAGACAGACAGACAGAACAGACACCACACACACACACACACAACACACACACACACACCACACACACACACACACACACACACACATCAGGCCGGGCCTAGTCAGTGTCTAGGCATTGTTGGTCTATGACCAGAAGAGAGTTCTAACCTGACATTCCCTGATGACAAACTACAGTCAACTCTGCTGTTTGGTGGGTTTTGTTTTTCTTGTTCTTCTTGTTCTTGTTCTTGTTCTTGTTCTTGTTCTTCTTCTTCTTCTTCTTCTCCTGTTGTTGTTGTTTAACGCTCTGTGAACAACAGGGGACAACATTTTCATCACCACGTGGTTGAAATAGTCTAGCAACCCAGAATATTATATAGTCCTGCTATTTGATAGAGAAAGAGAGAGAACTCAAAGGGTCAGAAATGTAATGTATCTCGGCCTTAGGCCATAATACATGGTTGGCGTAGGAGAAATTGACAATGCCACAGAGTGGGGAAAAACCCGAATAAAATACACAATACCAAGCTCACTTTCAGTGAAAGAAATAATGAAGACAATGCACAAATGCATAAAAATACATATGTATCAAACACAATTCACTATCTTGATCTAAGTGTACCTTCCTTAAAAAAGGTAAAGGAGTCCCATAACCTATAAGGTCGTAGGGGAACGAGGCGTCAGAGACCTCACTTGTCTAGGGCCAGCATATTGAGGGCGGCGCCCATCTCCTCTCCCTCGCTGCTTTACCTTCCCTGACCCTAAAGAGGGCAGGTACCCATTTACAGCTGGGTGAACTGGGGGAACTGTACTGAAGCCAAGGCGCGCAAACGGTCACCCATCCAACTGGTAACCACGCTCGACGCTGCTTAACTTATGTCTGGAAAAAAATCAATATACATAGTTTCTCAAAACCATAACAAAACGATAACCGTATCTTGAGGGAGAGAGAGAGGGAGGGAGAGGGAGAGAGAGAGGGGGGGAGGGGAGGGAGAGGGGGAGAAAGAGGGAGAAAGAGATGGAGAGAGAAAGGGAGAGAAAGGATGAGACAGACAGACAAAGAGACAAGAGAGAGGAGAGAGAGAGAGCGGTGAGAGGGAGGGAGACACAGAGAGAGAGGGAGGGAGGGAGACAGAGAGAGAGAGAGAGAGAGGAGAGAGAGAGAGAGAGAGAGAGATGAGAGACAGAGCGGGAGACAGAGACACAGGCAGACAGAGAGATAGAGATAGATAGACAGAGAGAGACACACACACAGAGACACAGACAGACACAGACAGACAGAGACACAGACAGAGAGACAGAGAGACAGACACAGAAACAGAACACAGAACACGAGGGCTTCACCAATTTACTCATAGCTGGCTTCAGGTCGTTGGAGTTATGAATTAGGAGTTGGGCAATACAATACAATACAATGCAATACAACACAATACAGCACAATACAATACAATACAATACAATAACTTCACACCGCTTCCGCCTAACTGCCCAAACAATCACACCCTACCCCCAACCCAGCCCCTTCCCTCTTTTTAGGGAAGGAAGGGTTTGTTGTTTTTTCCCCTCCTCCTTGACTTAAGTTCACGTTTGTTAGTGGCCAGATGCACGGAGCGACCCGGGTTCGATTCCCGTTCAAGGGGATATTTTCCCCTGGAGTTAACATCAGAGCCGACCCCACTCTCCCCCAAAAGTCTTTCGGATGAGACTATAAACCGAGGCCCCGTGTGCGAACGTACGCAGGCAGAACATCTTGCGCACACGTTAAAATCCTGTTCCGCTTTTCGTTAAGAGTAGGCCATTGTGTGGCGGCGGGAACGGGTGACAGAATTGACGAAAACCGCATACACACGGGGACTGGATGTAAAACAAAAGCAATAACCGCTTATTCCATTTATCCTCGATATAAAAGAATAATATAAATACAAAATAAATCGAATAAATCCTTCAGTCTCGGAAGACTGTGGAGTTGCGCTCTAGGTGTTTCATTCTGGTACAGCGTTGGGTGTGGCTGGCCAGTCCCACACGGGAATGACAGACAGTGCCTATGGCAGAGGAAGGCACAGATAAAGTCTGACAATGCTGGTCTGTCTGCCTGGGCTGCAGCCTTTCTTCTCCTTCTCTTTGCCTCGTGCTGCTGCTGCTGCTGATGATGATGATGATGATGATGATGATGCTGATGCCCTCCGAAGTTTGAAATATTGTACTTGACTGACGCAAAAAGAATCACGTTTGGTTTTTTTGTAAATGCTTCAGGTTTTTTTTTCAAATTCGCAGAAAACTTAGGTTCGGTTTTTAAGTTCACGCTTTGTTTTTTTCCGTTTTGATGTTGTAAATGTTTCGATATTTTTAAAATCTATAGAAAACTAGATTCGGTTTTAAGTTCACGCTTTGTTTTTGTTTTGACATTGTAAATGTTTCATTATTTTCAAATCCATTGAAAAAAAGATTCGCTTTTTCTTTTCTTTTCTTTCTATCTTTCATTTTTTTCTATAAAGCTTTTTTAAAAACTACTTCTAAAAATTTGAATATTTCAATTTCACCGAAAATTACATTCGCTTAAGAACGACACCTAAATGCTTGAATATTTCTTATTCATTTTATTTATTCTTTTGTTTCGAGAATGTTGGAATCAGCATTCGTGTGCTTTTGTTTTACATCCAGTCCCCGTGTGTATGCAGTTTTGTAAATTTTATCATCCGTTCCCACCCTCAACTAACGGCCTACTCTTTCGAAAAGCGGAAAAGGTTTTAACGCGTGCGCAAGATGTTAAATATTTCAAATCGACTGCAATTTGCATTTGCTTTTCGATTACAGGTATGTATGTTTGAATAGTTCAAACTGACAGAAATTTCCATTTGCTTTTAAATTCAGCTAAATGATAGACTAGTTTAAGTCTACAGAAAATTATAGTCACTTTTTTTATTATCGTATTTTAATGCTTAACATCTACTGCAAAGTTACATTTTGTTCTTAGATTATGGATAAACGCTTTTCATTAAAATAATAGCTTGAATATTTCAAATCCACAGAATATTACATTACTTTTTTTTCTATTACAACAACCGAATACTTGAATATTTCAAATCTTTAAAAAAAAGAAGACTTTTGCGTTTTCATTAAATGTAATAGCCCGAATATTTCGAATCCACAGAATATTATATTAATTTTTTGACTGTGACCGAATACTACATTAGGGTTTTTTTCCTATTCCAACCGAACACTTGAATATTTAATATCCACAGAATACTATATTACTTTTTTTCCTATTTCAACCGAATACTTGAATGTTTCAAACCCACAGAATATTACATTAGTTTTCTCCCTATTTCAACCGAATACTTGAATATTTAAAATCCACATAATATTACGTGAGGTTTTTTTCCTCCCATTTTAACCAAATACTTGAATATTTCAAATCCACAGAATATCATATTAGTTTTTCTTTTACAACCGAGTACTTGAATATTTCAAATTTGCAATAAAAAAACATTACTTTTGCTTTTTCATTAAATAATAGCTCGAATACTTCAAATCCACACACACACACACACACACACACACACACACACACACACACACACACACACACACCACACACACACACACACACCAACAACAACAACAACAACATTAACAACAACAACAGCAACAACAATATTAACTATAGAACTACAACCCAAATAACGCTTCAATTCTCTTCACTAAATACTATTTCCACACACACGCACGCACGCACGCACGCACACACCACACACACACATACACACACACGCGGGATCGGGATAGCCTAGTGGTTAGAGCATTGCGCTCGCAATCTGACGACCCGGGTTCGATTCCCGTTCAAGGGGATATTTTCCCCTGGAGTTAACATCAGTGCCGACTCCACTCTCCCCAAAAGTCCTTCGGATGAGACTATAAACCGAGACCCCGTGTGCGAACGCACGCAGAACATCTTGCGCACACGTTAAATCCTGCTCCGCTTTTCGTTAAGAGTAGGCCATTGTGTGCGGAGGGAACAGATGACAGAATTGACAAAACCGCATACACACGGGGACTGGGTGTGAAAACCCCCCACATAAGTGCTTATTCCATTATCCTCGATATAAAAGAATAGACCAAAATAAAATAAAATCTGTCTCTCTGTCTCTGTCTGTCTCTCTGTCTGTCTGTCTGTCTGTCTGTCTGTCTCTCTCTCTCTCTGCTCTCTCTCTCTCTCTCTCTCTCTCTCTCTCTCTCTCTCTCTCTCCCCTCTCTCTCTCTCTCTCTCTCTCTCGAGCAGAAGATAATCGCCAGGCAAGAGAAAAAAAGCAAAGGGTTGCTTGTCCAAATTTTCACTTGCCCGGTCGGTCCGGTCGGGGCAAGTTTACTGGGAACTTCGCTTGCCCGAATCGGCGATTCAGTTGCCCCGGGCAGTCAGTCGGGCAATGCTTAATGTCGACGATCCCTGGGTGCTATCGTTTTCTCCTTTCCAATTGTCGGGGAAAGTATCTTCCCTCTCCCCCCCCCCCCCCTCCCACTTCCCCACCCCCTGTTGGCTGGTCTTTGGTAAAGGTAAAGGTAAAGGTGTCCCATAACCTATAAGGTCGTAGGGGAGCGAGGCGTCAGAGACCTCACTTCTCTAGGGCCAGCATATTGAGGGCGGCGCCCATCTCCTCTCCCTCGCTGCTTTACCTTCCCTGAACCTAAAGAGGGCAGGTACCCATTTACAGCTGGGTGAACTGGGGGAACTGTACTGAAGCCAAGGCGTGGCGCAAACGGTCACCCATCCAACTGGTAACCACGCTCGACGCTGCTTAACTTGGCTGGGGGAAAGCGAGTGCTCCGACCACTGAGCTACCTCGTCTTTGGTATGGGTGATGTTAATCCGTGTTCAGTTGTGGGTGTTTTTTTTTAATACAGCAAAAAAAAAAAAGAAGAAAAAAGGAAAAAAACAACAACACTCGACTTACACACATACACAAGAGAGAGAGAGAGCAAGAGAGAGAGAGAGAGAGAGAGACAGACAGACAGATAGAGACAGAGAGAAACAGAGACAGAGAGAGACAGGCAGAGGCAGACAGACAAAGAGATAGAGAGAGAAAGACAGAGAGAGAGAGACAGACAGACAGACAGAGACAGAGACAGACAGAGAGACAGACAGAGGCAGAGAGACAGACAGAGACAAAGGCAGAGAGACAGACAGAGACAGACAGAGAGACAGAGACAGACAAGACACACAGAGAGACAGAAAGAGACAGACAGACAGAGAGAGACACTGACATACAGAGGGTACACAAGTACACACAAACACACACACACAAACACAGACAGACAGAGAGACAGACAGACATTCCGACAGAAGGTACACAAATACAGATAGAGAGAGACAGAGACAGACAGAGAGAGAACGTACAGAAAGACAGGCAGACAAAAGAGACAGAGACAGATAGAGACAGACACACAAACACAGACAGACACACAGACAGAAAAACACGACAGACAGACAAAGACATCATCACATTTACAGGTGAACTAATTAGATAAGGTCGCTACTTTTCTGCACTCCAACTACAACCATTATGCCACAATCCCCCCCCCCCCCCCCCCCCTCCCGCCCCAACCCCACCCCACCCCTCCTAACTACAACTCTTCATTCGTTCCTCTACATGCCACATGCACACTCACCGTGATTTTTTTGCCACTTTTCTTTCTGTTTTCCTATATATATCACTCTTGCAATCATACCGCTTGTACTAAGGCATCCACAGAAATAACCACCCACTTTTGTGTGTGAAAGACTATCTTATCTTATCTATCTATCTATCTATCTATCTATCTATCTATCTATCTATCTATCTATCTATCTATCTATCTATCTATCTATCTATCCTTACCACTTTTAAGTCACGAGATCTCTCTGCGTGAAATTCGGGCTGCTCTCCCCGGGGAGAGCGCGTCGCCA
>CM054159.1:48611054-48613554 GCA_028751875.1 Rapana venosa | reverse complement strand
TAAACAGACAAGACAAACAGACAAACAAGACAGACAGGACAAGACAGACAGACAAGACAAACACGACAGACAGACAAACAAGACAAGACAAGACAAACTAACAAGACAAAACAAGACAAGATAAGACAAGACGAGAAGCGAGCCCAGTTACGTCCCTCAGACTCGACTCTACTGGAAACAACGACGACAAAAAAATACCAACCCCCATCCCACCTTACCACCCCCTCGCCTCACCCCCACCCCACCTCCTCATTTCTCTTGATTACTCCCCCCACACACACACCTTTACCCTCCTTCTCCCTCTCTCTCCCCCACCAATCCCCTCATCCCTCACCCCACCCCCAACCACCGATAGGTCTGTCTGTAGTCTTATCAGAGGCAGATAATCCCAACTTGCTGTTCCCACGCTTTCTTTTTTATTTTCTTTTCTTTTCTTTTTCTTCTTCTTCTTCGCTTGCGTCGTCGCTGCTGCTGCTGCTGCTGCTGCTGCTGTTGTTGCTGCCGCAACGGTATCAGAGTGCAGAGCGGTTGGCCTGAGTGTGCTATGTGAGGGAGGCTGTGATGATGGTGGGTGGTGGTGATAGTGGGTGGTGGTAGGTGGTTGGTGGTTGTTGGTGGTGGTTGGTGGTGGTGGTTGGTGGTGGTGGTTGGGGTGGGGGTGGTAATGATGATGATGACGATGATGTTGATGATGATGATTAAGGTGTTGGTGGTGGTGTTGGTGGTAGTGATGATGACGATGGTGGCGATGATGATGATGATGATGACGATGATGTTGATGATGATGATTAAGGTTGTGTGGTGTGTTGGTGGTAGTGATGATGACGATGGTGGCGATGATGATGATGATGATGATGACGATGATGTTGATGATGATGATTAAGGTGTTGGTGGTGGTGTTGGTGGTAGTGATGATGACGATGGTGGCGATGATGATGATGATGATGACGATGATGTTGATGATGATGATTAAGGTGTTGGTGTGGTGTTGGTGGTAGTGATGATGACGATGGTGGCGATGATGATGATGATGATGATGATGACGATGATGTTGATGATGATGATTAAGGTGTTGGTGGTGGTGTTGGTGGTAGTGATGATGACGATGGTGGCGATGATGATGATGATGATGATGACGATGATGTTGATGATGATGATTAAGGTGTTGGTGGTGGTGTTGGTGGTAGTGATGATGACGATGGTGGCGATGATGATGATGATGATGACGATGATGTTGATGATGATGATTAAGGTGTTGGTGGTGTGTGTTTGACGTGTGGAGATGATGATGACGTGGTTGGCGATGATGATGATGATGTATGACGATGATGTTGAAGAGTGTTGGTGTTGGTGTTTTGGTGTAGTGATGATGACGATGTGGCGATGATGATGATGACGATGACGATGATGTTGATGATGATGATTAAGGTGTTGGTGGTGGTGATGGTGGTAGTGATGATGACGATGGTGGCGATGATGATGATGATGATGACGATGATGTTGATGATGATGATTAAGGTGTTGGTGTGGTGTTGGTGGTTGATGATGACGATGGTGGCGATGATGATGATGATGATGACGATGATGTTGATGATGATGATTAAGGTGTTGGGTGGTGGTGTGGTGGTAGTGATGATGACGATGGTGGCGATGATGATGATGACGATGACGATGATGTTGATGATGATGATTAAGGTGTTGGTGGTGTGTTGGTGTAGTGATGATGACGATGTGGCGATGATGATGATGATGATGACGAGATGTTGATGATGATGATTAAGGTGTTGGTGGTGGTGTTGGTGGTAGTGATGATGACGATGGTGGCGATGATGATGATGATGATGACGATGATGTTGATGATGATGATTAAGGTGTTGGTGGTGGTGTTGGTGGTAGTGATGATGACGATGGTGGCGATTGATGATGATGATGATGACGATGATGTTGATGATGATGATATAAGGGGTGTGGTGGTGTTTGGTGGTAGTGATGATGACGATGGTGGCGATGATGATGATGATGACGATGATGTTGATGATGATGATTAAGGTGTTGGTGGTGTGTTTGGTGGTAGTGATGATGACGATGGTGGCGATGATGATGATGATGATGACGATGATGTTTGATGATGATGATTAAGGTGTTGGTGGTGGTGTTGGTGGTAGTGATGATGACGATGGTGGCGATGATGATGATGATGATGACGATGATGTTGATGATGATGATTAAGGTGTTGGTGGTGGTGTTGGTGGTAGTGAAAGATGACGATGGTGGCGATGGGTAGATGAATGATGATGATGATGGTACGATGATGTTGATGATGATGATTAAGGTGTTGTGGTGGTGTTGGTGGTAGTGATGATGACGATGGTGGCGATGATGATGATGATGATGACGATGATGTTGATGATGATGATTAAGGTGTTGGTGGTGGTGTTGGTGGTAGTGATGATGACGATGGTGGCGATGATGATGATGATGATGACGATGATGTTGATGA
>CM054159.1:48601054-48606054 GCA_028751875.1 Rapana venosa | reverse complement strand
GGCACAGGTAGGAGGTAGGTGGTGGGGGGGCCTAGCCTATATCACCCAGCGCTTCTGATATCACCACCTTCCCACGCTATAGACAGGCTACACTCCTGCTTTAAGCTTGCTGGGTCATGTAGTATCTTTTATATATATATATATATATATATATAATTTTAAAATTCTTTTGATATCGAGGATAATGGAATAAGCACTTATGTGCTTTTTTTCAAACATCTAGTCCCCGTGTGTATGCACTTTTGTAAATTTTTGTCATCGGTTCCCACCGGCACACAATGACCATTACTCTTACGAAAAGCGGGACAGGATCTAACCTGTGCGCAAGATGTTCTGCGTGCGTTCGTACACTCGGGACCTCGGTTTATAGTCTCATCCGAAGGACTTTTGGGGAGAGTGGAGTCTGCGCTGATGTTAACTCCAGGGGGAAAATATCCCCCTTGAACGGGAATCCAACCCGGGTCGTCAGATTGCGAGCGCAATGTTCTGACCACTAGGCTATCCCGTCCCCCATCCCCACACACAAACACCCTCTTTCCCCTCCTTTGTCTTTTTTTTCGGCCTACCTTCCAGGGTTTTCCCCCATTATGTGATCAGTTTCCCCACTGAACAACACTACATATTATGTGGTAGGGACATACGCTCTTTTGCAATCACTCACTACAGCAGAAAACCCCACCCCAAATCCAATCCAATCCTGTTGTTTACAGCCCCGCCGACCACAGAGGCCATATCAGGGCTGTCACCTCGTGAAACTTTTAAATCTCAGATTAAAACTGTGCAGCTATATACAGATTAAAACAGGGTATGAAACCAACTCTACTGTCCTTCCTTGTAGCAACGCCCTGGCCAACCGTAAGGGTCAACCCAGGACGGGCACCGCGTAGTGGTAGATCAGTTAGGAGAAGGAGAAGGAGGATGATGAAGAAGGAAGAAGGAAGAGCAGGAGGAGAAGAAGGAGGAGGAGGAGAGGAAGGAGGAGAGGAGGAGGAGGAGAGGAGAAGGAAGGAGAAGAAAAGATGAGAGAGAGAAGAAGAAGGAGGAGGAGAGGAGGAGAAGAAGAGAAATGAAGAGAAGAAGAGAAGGAAGGAGAGGAGATGAGAGAGAAGAGAAAGAGAGAAGAAGAAGGAAGAAGAAGAGAATGATGAAGAAGAAGAAGAAGAAGAAGAAGAAGAAGAAGAAGAAGAAGAAGAGAAGGAGAGGAAGAGAAGAAAGGAGAGAAGAGAAGAGAGAGAAGAAGAAGAAGAAGAAGAAGAAGAAGAAGAAGAAGAAAGATGAAGAGAAGGAAGGAGAAGAAAGAAGAGATGATAGATGATAATGATGAAGAAGGAGGAGGAGGAGAAGAAGAACAACAACAACAACAAAAACAACAAAAACAACATGATGGTTATGCGCTGCTGCTGCTGCTGCTCAAGATACGATGATAACACAACACCACCACCAACAACAACACGACAAACACACAAACAAATAGCATAACAAACAACACTTACATTATACTAAACATCTTCCTTTCAACCTTAAAAAACAAAACAAGCACACACACACACACACACACACACACACACACACACACACACACACACACACACACACACACACACACACACACACACACACACACACAAAACCCCGCCAGCAGTATCTAAATATCATCTTTAACATTATACATTATACACCCCAGCAACAACCGCTCAACTCTCCTCACCCAGTCTCACTCACGTCTTGTCAGCATTCACTTCATTACAGGTGTTTCCCTCCCAAACCATCACCCCCTACCCTCACCTCCCCCCCCCCCCCCCCCCCCCCCCCCCCCCCCATCACCCCCCCCCCCCTCCCCCCCCTGCTGCATGCGGCACTGCAGCAACCCTGCTGCATGCATCACGCGCGCGCTGTCTGTGACGCTTGGCTGCCGTGCAGCAAATCGGAACAAGTGGTGGGAGGGAGTGAGAGAGGGATGGGAGGAGAGAGAGAGAGGGGGGGGGGGGGGGGGGGGGGGGGGGAAGGGGGAGGGGAAGGGGGGGGGAGGTATGAGATTGTGGTGGGAAAGTTGCCGTGTGTGTTGTGTACAAGCAGCACGGGGTCACAAGCCGCCCCACATGAATGTCATCGTCCTCCTTGCCCTTGCCTTGTCTTGCCTTGCCTTGTTAACGAACTGGAAGCCTCCTTTCGCCGCCTTGCCTGCCCTGCCTTGCCTTGTCATACCTTACCCTGCCATGTTTTGCCTTACCTTGCCTTACCCTGCCTTGCCATGCCTTGCCTTGCCCTGCCTTGCCTTACCCTGCCTTGCCTTACCCTGCCCTGCCATGCCATGCCTTACCCTGCCTTGCCTTGCTTTACCCTACCTTGCCATGCCTTACCCTACCTTGCCATGCCTTACCCTGCCTTGCCATGCCTTACCCTACCTTGCCATGCCTTACCCTACCTTGCCATGCCTTACCCTACCTTGCCATGCCTTACCTTACCCTGCCTTGCCATGCCTTACCCTGCCTTGCCATGCCTTACCCTACCTTGCCATGCCTTACCCTACCTTGCCATGCCTTACCCTACCTTGCCATGCCTTACCCTACCTTGCCATGCCTTACCCTACCTTGCCATGCCTTACCCTACCTTGCCATGCCTTACCCTACCTTACCCTACCTTACCATGTCTTACCCTACCTTACCTTGCCTTACCCTGCCTTGCCATGCCTTACCCTACCTTGCCATGCCTTACCCTACCTTGCCATGCCTTACCATGCCTTATCCTACCTTGCCATGCCTTACCCTACCTTGCCATGCCTTACCCTGCCTTGCCTTGCTTTACCCTGACTTGCCTTGCTTTACCCTGACTTGCCTTGCTTTACCCTGACTTGCCTTGCCCTGCTTTGCCATGCCTTACCGTGCCTTTATTTTATTTATTTATTTATTTTATTTTTTATTTCATTCTTCTCTATCGAGGATAATGGAATAAGCACTTATGTGCTTTTTTACATCCAATCCCCGTGTGTTTGCGGTTTTGTAAATTCTGTCATCTGTTCCCACCGGCACACAATGACCTACTCTTACGAAAAGCGGAACAGGATTTAACATGTGCGCAAGATGTTCTGCGTGCGTTCACACACGGGGCCTCGGTTTATAGTCTCATCCGAAGGACTTTTTGGGAGAGTGGAGTCTGCACTGATGTTAACTCCAGGGGAAAATATCCCCTTGAACGGGAATTGAACCCTTGCCCTGCCCCACCTTGCCTTATCCTGCCTTGCCTTGTTAAGGAATTGGAACCTCCTATCACCGCCCTGTCCTACCTGCCCTGCCTTGCCCTGCCTCATCCTGCTTTGCCCTGCTTTCCCTACCCTGCCCTGTCTTGCTTTATCCTACCTTGTTCTATCTTGCCTTGCCCTGTCCTTTCCTGCCTTGCCTTACTCTTCCTTGCCTTGCCCTACCTTACCCTGCCCTGCCCTGCCCTGCCTTGCATTGCCTTGTTATCGAACTGGAAACCCCCTTTCGCCACCTTACCTTGCCTTGTCCTTCCCTAACCTTGCCTTGTCATACCTTGCCTTGCCTCGCCTTACCCTACCCTGCCCTGCCTTGCCTTACCCTGCCTTGCCATGTCTTATCATGCCATACCATGCCTTGCCCTCCCTACCTTGCCCTGCCTTGCCATGCCTTATCCTGCCCTGCCTTACCCTGCCCTGCCCTGCCTTACCCTGCCCTGCCTTACCTTACCCTACCTTACCCTGCCTTGTGTTGCCTTACCCTGCCCTGCCTTGCCCTTCCCTACCTTGCCTTACCCTGCCTTGCCTTGCCTTATGGAACTGGAAGCCTCCTATTGCCACCTACATTGCTTTGTAGTGCTGACTAGACAACGTAACCCACGCATTCTTCTAGTTCTCTTGATCATAGTCCCCTACAGGTTTGGGACGGGATAGCGCAGTGGTCAGAGCACTGGCTTTCCCCCAGCCAAGGTTAAGCAGCATCGAGCGTGGTTACCAAGTGGACGGGTGACGGTTTGCGCGCCTTGGCTTCAGTACAATCCCCCAGTTCACCCAGCTGTAAATGGGTATCTGCCTTCTTTAGGGTCAGGGAAGGTAAAGCAGCGAGGGAGAGGAGATGGGCGCCACCCTCAATTTGCTGGCCCCTGGAGAAGCTGAGGTCTCTGACGCCTTGCTCCCGTACGACCACACAGGTTATGGGACACCTTTACCTTTAACAGGTAACACTCCTGCTTTAGAAATTCACACTTTTCCTTCAGTGTTTCTGTAGGACTCATATTCATACCGCACGTACTAAGGCATCCAAAGAAATAAAACCCCACTTTTTGTGAAAGACTAGCCTCTGACTCAAAACTCATGTGATTTTGTACAAATTTAGTAGGTTTGAATTTTTTTTCTCAGTAAATATTCTTTCTTTATTCTTTTGTTTCAAGGATAATGGAATAAGCATGCGCGCGCGCGCGTGTGTGTGTGTTTACATCCAGCCCCCGTGTGTGTATACAGTTTTGTAAGTTTTGTCATCCGTTCCCGCTGGCACACATTGGCCTACTTTTCCGGATCTTGGATTATAGTCTCATCCGAAGGACTTTTGGAGGTAGTGAAGTCGGGACTGATGTTAAGTTCAGAGGGAAAATCCTCTTGAAGGAGACTCGAACCCAGGTCAGATCATGAGCGCATCACTCTAACCACCAGGCTAGATAGGATAGATAGATCTAACTAGACAAGTATAGATGAGGATAGATCTAACTAGATGAGTATAGATGAGGATAGATCTAACTAGATGAGTATAGATCTAATTAAATGAGGATAGATATATCTAAGTAGATGAGTATAGATGAGGATAGATATAACTAGATGAGTGTAGATGAGGATAGATATAACTAGATGAGTGTAGATGAGCGTAGATATAACTAGATAAATATAGATGAGGATAGATCTAAATAGATGAGTAGATGAGGATAGATCTAGCTAGATGAGTATAGATGAGGATAAATCTAACTAGATGAGTATAGATGAGGATAAATATTGC
>CM054159.1:48581054-48596054 GCA_028751875.1 Rapana venosa | reverse complement strand
GTTTAGGAGCCAGACAATGATACAAAACACTTACCACTCTTTTTTTCTTCTTCTATTTTATAAGAGAGGTATTTGGAAAATTCAGCACAGAGTGGAGGAAGCTGGTTTCAAAATCTTCAGTGTTGCCCTCACGGTTTTCTGGACTACGGGAAAGGTGAAGGTGATTTGAAAAATGCAGAGTAGATGATATTTAAGAATATTCATTCATTTTTGTTTTTTCTCTTTCCCTTATAACTTTGACACAAGGATAGGTACAGTACTTAAGCAGATGGTAATCATTTGTGTTTGCTATCCTTCATTTCAATTTCTTTTCTTTAACAGTAATCGACTGTATGGCCGATGGTATGTGTTAACCTCTCTCTGTTCATCATGTGATTGTTGTTGTTGTTGTTGTTGCTGTTGTTGAGGAGGAGGAGGAGGAGGAAGAAGCGGAGGAGGCGTAGGAGGAGGAGGAAGAGGCGTAGGAGGAGGAGGACGATGATGGAGATGGTGATGATGAGGAGGAGGATGGTGATGGCGAAGGTGATGACAATGATGAATGGTGTGGTGGTGGTGGTGGTGGTGGTGGTGGTGGTGGTGTGGTGGTGGTGGTGGGTTGGTGGTGGTGGTGATCCGAAGATGGTAAATGGAGGTGATGAAGATTTTTTTTAATCGAGGATAATGGAATAAGCACTCATGTGCTATTTCACATCCAGTCCCCGTGTATATGCGGTTTTGTAAATTCTGTCATCTGTTCCCACCGGCACACAATGGCCTACTCTTTCGAACAGCGGAACAGGATTTAACGTGTGCGCAAGATGTTTTGCGTGCGTTCGCACACGGGGCCTCGGTTTATAGTCTCATCCGAAAGACTTTTGGGGAGAGTGGAGTCTGCACTGATGTTAACTCCAGGGGAAAATAACCCCTTGAACGGGAATGGAACCCGGGTCGTCAGATTGCGAACGCAATGTTCTAACCACTAGGCTATCCCGTCCCCCCAGAATTGGTATATTCATAACAGATAATATTCATACCATTTTTCTGATGATTCATCAATTTTAGATAGAAATTAGTACACACATTCCCCCCCCCCCCCCCCCACCTCCCCGTGGGAAAACCAGGGGCCTGTCAGTATAAATAGCATCCCCACCTTCTGGAAATTCTGTGCTCCCTCTTTTCTATCCCTCTCTTTTTGTCTAATTACCTTATTCCTGTCACCCTCTTGTCTATTTTCTGACGTCTTGCTCCATTCTCCTGCTTTTTAATTTTTTCCCCAGAAAAGACTTAAAAGATAACACTTCTCTCCCACGCCAGAATCGGATGTGCTGGGCCTGACTTGTCAGGCGCTTAACGGCAGCGCAACGCATTTTCGCCGATACGACAAGACAACAAGAGTTGCTGTGCGAGCATCAACGACGACGTTACATAGACTAACGATGATAGTTGTGGGTTGAATTTTTTAAAATGCTATAATTGGGGGGTTGTTTGTTTGCTGTAAATATCTCTTTATTTAATTCTTAACGCGCGTGATGACTCAAGCGTTTATCTAGTATGGTTATAATTATCTGGCTGCTTACGTACCTCGCTAATTTGACACGATAACTAAGCTATAAATCCGTTTATTTTCCACCATCCCCCCCCCCCTCCCCCCACCCACCCCTCGTAATTTTTTTTTTTTTTAACGAACAGGCCTGGTAACATAAGTTACGTCTATGACACTAGGTTTCTCATTTTGACACGAAAATTCAGCAATGAATAAAATGTTGCTTTTTTTTTATGCAATGATTTTGTTGTTGTTGTTGTGCGTTCCCCAGCTTAACACTCTGGGGGTCACCCAGAACGTGCACTCACTCTTGACTCACTCACTCATCCATCCCACCTGGGAATCAACATGTGAGATTGAAATTGCAACACTACTGAATGAGAACTTTGGCGTGTGTGACTGTTTTTAAGTGACCTCGCCATATAGGCAGCCATACTCCGACTTCAGAGGTGTTTTTTTCCCTCTTTTAAAAGGAGAGTGCAGGTTGCTAATGTCAAGAGCTTGTCACGGCTGAAGGCAAATCTCAACACAACATTTTTACAACATAACATTTGAGTGTAGGTCTTGGAAATTAGTTGACATTGATAACTGACACAGCTTTTGGGCTGGGCCAGCAATGATTTTTGATACCAGTGAAAATGAAAAAACAAAAAAATGACTAAGTTGATATTGACTCCAAAAATGATGTCCATGTTATATATAGCTGCTGGAATAACACGTTGTGATCAGTGTTGAAGAAGTATATAGGGTATTAACAATCCCATATTATTAGGGTATAAGACAGCAGTGTTCTATCGCGTAGGTTTTGTGTTTTAGTGTTTTGTGAACAAGATGTTCGTGTGTTGCCAAACTTCTTTGTGTAAAAATGAGGCGGTGCATTATTTCAATACAAACCATGCTTTTTTTCAATGTGCAATTTCTCTCTCTCTCTCTCTCTCTCTCACTCTCTCTCTCTCTCTCTCTCTCTCTCTCTCTCTCTTGCATCTCTGTCTCTTTGTCTCTGTCTCTCTCTCTCGTTCTGTGTCTGTCTGTCTCTCTGACTATCATTCTCTGTCTGTCTCTGTCTCTCTCTCTCTCTGCATCTGTCTCTTTGTCTCTGTCTCTCTCTCTCGTTCTGTGTCTGTCTGTCTCTCTGACTATCATTCTCTGTCCTGTCGCCTCTGTCTCTCTCTGCATCTCTGTCTCTGTCTCTCTCTCTCTCGTTCTGTGTCTGTCTCTCGACTATCATTCTGTCGTCTGTCTCTGTCTCTCCTCTCTCTGCATCACTCTGTCTCTTTGTCTCGTCTCTCTCTCTCTCTGTCTGTCTGTCCTACTGACTATCATTCTGTCTGTCTGTCCTGTCTCTCTCTACTCATCTCTTCTCTTCTCTCTCTCTCTCTATCTGTCTTCTGTCTCTCTACTATCTCTCTGCCTGTCGTCTCTGTCTCTGCTCTCTCTCTCACTACTCTCCTCTACGCTACACTACCCACACATATTCCTTCTCTCCTCTCAACTAACTACTCCTACTACTAACCTACTACCACATCACCACACTACCACTACTACTACTACTAACTACTACTACTACACTACACCACTACTACTACTCACTACTACTACTACGCACGACTACCTACCTACTACACTCACCTACTCTCACACTACTACACCACACACCACTACTTTCACTCCTCCTCTACTCTACTACTACTACTACACCACTAACTCTACTACTACCACTCACTACTCTACTACTACTACTACTCACTACTACCACTACACTACCACTACTACCACTACTACTACTACTACTAACTACCACTACTAACTACCACTACTACTACTACTACTACTACTACCACTACTACAACTACTACCTACCACTACTACTACTACCCTCACTACTACTAACTACTACTACACTACTACCTCTACGCCTACTACTAACCACTTCTACTACTACTACTACTACTACTACTGCCACTACTACCTACTTCTACTCAGCTACTACTACCTACTTACACTACTACACACTACTACTACTAACTACACTACCACCACACACTACTACTACTACCACCAACCACTACCACTACTACTACCACTACACCACTCTACTACTACCACTCCTACTACACTACTCCCTCTTACCACTCCTCCTACTACTCCTCCTAATCCTACTACTACTCCTTCTTCTAATCCTACTTCTACTCCTACTCCTAATCATACTACTACTCCTCCTACTCCTACTTTTCTACTCCTACTACTACTAATCCTACTCCTACTAATCCTACTACTACTACTACTACTCCTACTACTTCTAATCCTACTACTTCTAATCCTACTACTACTATTCCTCCTACTACTCCTCCTCCTACTAATTCTACTACTACTACTCCTCCTACTACTACTCCTCCTCCTACTACTCCTACTAATTCTACTACTACTACTCCTCCTACTACTAATCCTACTACTACTCCTCCTACTACAAACTCCTCCTCCTACTACTACTCCTCCTCCTACTACTACTACTCCTCCTCCTCTTCCTCCTCCTACTACAACTCCTACTACTACGACTACTACTCCTACTCCTCCCCCTACTACTACTCCTCCTACTACTACTCCTCCTACTACTACTACTCCTCCTCCTACTACTACTCCTCCTCCTCCTACTACTACGACTATTACTACTCCTACTACTACTACTCCTAATCCTACTACTCCTATCACAGTTTCTGCCTCTGGTTTGTCCCGTTTCTCTTTCCTTGAACTTAAACGCTCAGCTCTCATTTCTTTTTTAAAAAATCTTACATTCGTTTTTGTTTTTTTTTCAATTGTAAAACTTGACATTCCTATCAACCCCATCTTCATAATCATACCCGCCATACCCCCCCCCCCCCCCCCCCCCCTACACACAACAAAAACAATCAACTTTTCCTCTTTTTTTGGTCGCAGACATCCAAAATTCATTTCTCATCCAAGCTCAGCGGAACGCTTTGCCTTTTAATAAAACAAAACGTCGCTCTGCCCATTTTCAATGAGCGAGTTTCTAGTCTGCTGGGCGGTGAAACTTGGGATGTAGTTAGAGGGGAGGTATAGGGCAGGGAGAGATGTGATCTGTTGTATATGTAAGGTAAAGGAGTCCCATAACCTATAAGGTTGTAGGGGAGCGAGGCGTCAGAGACCTCACTTCTCTAGGGCCAGCATGTTGAGGGCGGCGCCCATCTCCTCTCCCTCGCTGCTTTACCTTCCGTGACCCTAGAGAGGGCAGGTACCCATTTACAGCTGGGTGAACTGGGGGAACTGTATTGAAGCCAAGGCGCGCAAACGGTCACCCATCCAACTGGTAACCACGCTCGACGCTGCTTAACTTGGCTGGGGGAAAGCGAGTGCTCCGACCACTGAGCTATCCCGTCCCCGTTGTATATGTATAATAATACATATATCGGTGTTGTGTGGTGGGGGCTGGCTGTTATCTATGCCATCACAGCAACACTACGTTACCTCCAACTAACTCTTCTCCTTAGGGAAGCTCGCACGTTCTGCTGTCCTCTTCACATTACTGCTGCAATGCCATTATCAATGGACCACCATTTGATCGTTGTGTGTGTGTGGAGGGGGGGGGGGGGATGGGGAGAGGAGGGGATTTGTCTCCATATTCTTTCCTCTCCCTCCATCCTGGAAAGGAAGGGAGTTGGGGAGGGGGGGGGGGGATTTGGGATGTCAGGGGAAAGTCCCCCTGATAGGACAGAGGGATGATAAGAGTTTGCTGCTGTAATTGGATAAAGGGATGGGGTGGGTGTGGTGGTGGGGATTTTGTTGTTGTTTTGTGGTTGGTGTGGTAGGCTAGTGTTTCAGTGGCACGGGTGTTTGGTCTGATGGAGGGTAGGTGTGTAGGCGTGTGGAGAGTGTGTGCTAAGAGGCTGATCTTTTTGTGTAGAGAGATGATGATGATGATGATCATGATGATGATGATGATGATGACGATGATAGATGATGATGATGAGATGATGATGATGATGACGATGATGATACGATCGTTGTGAAAGCTGGGGGGGGGGGGGGTTTGGTTGGGGGGGGGGGGGGTTGTTGGCTTTTTTTTTCTTCTTTTCTTTCTCTTATGTTCGTTTAGTTCTTTGTTCTGTAGACTTTGTATATGAGATGGTATGATTATGATATCACTGTTCAGCAAAGTGTTTTTTTTTCTCTCTGTCTGTCTGTCTGTCTGCCTCTCTCTCTCTCTCTCTCTCTCTCTCTCTCTGTAGTTCTTTGTTGTGTAGACTTTGTATATAAGATGGTATGATATGATATGACTGTTCAGCAAGTGTTTCTTTTCTCTGTCTGTCTGTCTGTCTGTCTGTCTGCCTGTCTGCCTGTCTGTCTCTCTCTCTCTCTCTCTCTCATCTCCTCTCTCTCTCTCTCTCTCTCTCTCTCTCTCTCTCTCTCTCTCCTCTGTTATTCTTTGTTGTGTAGACTTTGTATATAAGATGGCATGATATGATATCACTGTTCAGCAAGTGTTTCTTTCTCTGTCTTCTGTCTGTCTGTCTGCCTGCTCTCTCTCTCTCTCTCTCATCTCGGTCTCTGCCTCTCCTTTTTCTCTCTCTTCTCTCTCTTCTGTTAGTTCTTTGTTGTGTAGACTTTGTATATAGATGGTATGATATGATATGACTGTTCAGCAAGTGTTTCTTTTCTCTGTCTGTCTGTCTGCCTGTCTGCCTCTCTCTCCTCTCTCTCTCTCTCTCTCCCCTCTCTCTCTCTCTCTCTCTCTCTCTCTCTCTCTCTGTTAGTTCTTTGTTGTGTAGACTTTGTATATAAGATGGTATGATATGATATGACTGTTCAGCAAGTGTTTCTTTTCTCTGTCTCTCTGTCTGTCTGTCTGCCTGTCTGCCTCTCTCACATGAGTACTTATTCATTATCCTGAAAAAAAAGAATTTGTTTCTATTACTTACAATGTGTAGATGTTCTTTTTATGACTTTATTGGCTTTTCCCCCCTCTTTATTATGTGAGTGTATGGGTATTGCACTTATTTTATTATCATGACATTCAATTTGTATGAGTATAATTAAAAAGTGTTTGTGTTGATCGTGTGCTATGTGAGTATTACATATTTAGTATTATCCCTGAAACACCCCCCCCCCCCCCCACCACCACCCCCCCCCCACCACACACACACTCACACACACACACGCACACGCACACACACACACACACACACACACACACTCACTCACTCACTCACTCACTCACTCATATTCTCTTCCTCAATGACTGTATAGGTTTAGATTTCTTCTTTGTTTTGTTTCTTGTTTTTATTGTGTGGATGTATGTGTATTGAATTTATTTCATTATCATGACATATAATTTGAAACGAATATAATCTAAAATGAGTGTTGATGGGATCGCATACTGTTTAGGGAATTATATATTGGATATAATCTCTGAAATACACACACACACACACACTCTGTCTCTGTCTCTGTCTCACCTTTTATCGTCTTGCTTATAGTTATGGTGTATCCTGATGAAGGATTCATATTTTATATTGTCAATACTTTATTGGACTTGCCTCTGTACTTTAGTTTTAATGAGTGCCCTATTTCAATATCTTATAGTTATGTGTAACAAGTATGTGTACCATTTAACAATGTGTAGATGTTTATCTTTATGACTTATTAAGTTTGGTTGTGTTATTTTTCTTGGCTCTGTTGTTGTTCTTGTTGTTGTTGTTTGTCTGTTTTTCTCTTTTTATCTTCTTCTGTTGGTTTGGTTTTTCTTTCTCTTTTGTTTGTTTTGGTTAGGGTTTTTTGGGGGTGGGGGTGGGGGTGTATTTTTAGGGTTTTCTTTTATTTGCTTGCTTTGGGAGGGATGGGTTGTTGGGGGGGGAGCTGTTTTGAAAAGGATTATTTCCCCTTGTTTTTATTGTGAGATGGATAAGTATTGGGTTATTATTATTAAGATGTATCCCTAACGGGCGGGGACTGGATGTAAAAAAGCACATGTGTGCTTATTCATTATCCTCGAAATAAAAGAATTTGTCATTGTCATTGTCATTGTCATTGTCTCTCTCTCTCTCTCTGTTAGTTCTTTGTTCTGTAGACTTTGTATATGAGATAATATGATTATGATATGACTGTTCAGCAAAGTGTTTCTTTTCTCTGTCTGTCTATCTGTCTGTCTCTGTCTGTCTGCTTCTCTCTCTCTCTCTCTCTCTCTCTCTCTCTCTCTCTCTCTCTCTCTCTCTCTCTCTCTTTCTCTGTTAGTTCTTTGTTCTTCTGCGTTTGTGGTCATTTCGGCGTCATGTGTCTGTTTTTCTTCTTTGTTTTACTGTCTGCCACCACCACCACCCCGCCCCCCCCCCCCCCCCCCCCCCACTCTCCCCGTCGCTTCCAGATGCATTCCTAACCGTTTTGTTCTTAGGGATCCCTCTCTCTATCTTACACACACACGCACGCACGCACGCGCATACACACACATACGCGCGCGCGAAACGCACGCACACACACACCACACACACACACACACACACACACACACACACACACACACACACACACACACACACAAACACGAACAGAGAGAGAGGAGACACCGAGAGAGATAGAGAGAGAGAGAGAGAGAGAGAGAGAGAGAAGAGAGAGAGAGAGAGAGCAGAGAGAGAGAGAGAGGCAGTACCAGACAAAGACAGACAGAGAGAGACAGAGACAGAGAGACAGAAACAGAGAGACACCACACCACATAAACAAACAGACAGACAGACAGACGAGAGGTGAAGAGTTGTTAGCTAAATACACACACACAGCTCACCCCACCCCACCCTCCTACACAACAATACCCACCCCCCCCACCCCACCCACACACCCCCCACGACCCCCCCCCCCCCCACACACACACACCACACTCCCCCCCACCTCCCTACCCCCCTCCCACACACACACACAGTCATTGGGCATACAGCGGCATCAACAAACATGGTGTGGTTTTTTTAAAATCTTCTCCCATTTGCAGCAAACACCTCCCTGTACTACCCACACACAATTTATTTATTTATTCTTTTATATCGAGGATAATGGATTAAGCACCTATGTGCTTTTTTACATCCAGTCCCCGTTTGTATGCAGTTTTTGTAAATTCTGTCATCCCTTCCCACCAGCAAACAATGGCCTACTCTTACGAAAAGCGAAACAGGATTTAACGTGTGCAAGATGTTTCTGCTGTCGTTCGCACTCTGGCCTCGTTTTTAGTTCATCCGGAGGCTATGCATCTTCTGTTTTCTTTTTTTTCTGTCAACCTGCGAAGAAAGGCAGGCTGGAATCAACAAATCCTACGGTTTTGCTTGTTGCATGGCTAACTACTTAACCATCCTGCCCCGTCACCTTCGTAATCTATACAACATCTTCTTGTTGATTCTTCTTGCTCTTCCACTCTTCTGTTAGTTCTTCTCTGCTCTTGCCTCTTCTTCTTGTTCTTCGTTCTTACTTGGTGTTCGATCTTCTTGACTTCTCTTGTTCCTCTTCTTTACTG
The DNA here is from genome assembly GCA_028751875.1 of Rapana venosa. Lineage (NCBI taxonomy): Eukaryota > Metazoa > Mollusca > Gastropoda > Neogastropoda > Muricidae > Rapana > Rapana venosa. Next base: position 48,587,025 of record CM054159.1, on the reverse strand, counting down.
TTCTTCTTCGTTCTTCTTCGTAACTCTTCTTCTGTTCATCTTCCCTTCTTCTTGTCTTCCTCTTCTTCTTGTTCTTCCCTCTCTTCTTGTTCTCCTCCTTATCTTTTGTTCTTCTTCTTCTTCCTCTTCTTCTTGTCTTCTCCCTCTTCTTCCCTCCTCTTCTCTTCTTCTCTCTCTTCTCCTCTTCTCTTCTTCTTCCTCTTCTTCTTCCCTCTTCTTCTTGTTCTTCTTCTTGCTTCCGCTCCTCTCTGCTTCTTCTTTTCTTCCTCTTCTCTTCTTTTGTTCTAACCTCTTCTTCTTGTTCTCCTCTTTTTTCCTCTTCTTCTTCAGTTCTTCCTTTCTTCTTGTTCTTCTTTTCTTCTCCTCTTCTTCTTGCTTCTTCCTCTTCTTCCTCTCGTTCTCTTCTTCTTCTTCTCCTTCTTCTTCCGTTCGTTCTTCTCTTCCTCTTTCTCCTTCTTCTTCTTCACCTCCTTTTCCTTCTTCTTCTCCTTCTTCCTCTTCTTCTTTTCTTCCTTTCTTCTGGTCTTCGTCTGCTTCGTTCTCTCTTCTTGTTGTTCTTCTCTTCTTCTTCCTTCACTTGTTCTTCTTTCCTTTCTTCTTCTCTTCTTCTTCTTCTTTCTTCTTTCTTCTTTCTTCTTCTCTTTCTTTGTCTTCTTTTCTTCTCTTCTTCTTCTTCTTCTTCTTCTTCTTTCTGCTTTCTTCTTCTCTTCTTTCTCTTCCTCCTCCTCTTCTTCTTCTTCTTCCTCTTCTTCTTCTTCTTGTTCTACTCTTCTTCTTCTTGTTTCTTTTCCTCTTCTTCTTCCTCTTCTTCTGTTTTCTCCTCTTCTTCGTTCTTCTTCTTCCTTCCTTCTTCTTGTTCTTCTTCTCTCTTCTTCCTCCTCTTCTTCTTTGTTCTTCTTCTTCTTCTTCTTCTTCTTCTTCTTTCTTCTCTTCTTGTTCTTCCTCTTCTTCTGTTCTTCCTCTTCTTCTTGTTCTTCCTCTTCTTCTTCTTTCCTCTTCTTCTTTTCTTCTAACTCTTCTTCTCTCTTCTTCTCTCCTCTTCTTCTCTTCTTCTTCTCTAACTCTTCTTCTTCTTCCTTCTCTCTTCTCTTCTTTCTTCTTCTCTTCTTCTTTCTTCTTCTCTTCTTCTTCCTCTCTTCTTCTTCTTCTTCTTCTACTCCTTCTCTTCTTCTTTCTTCTTCTTCTTCTTCTAACTCTTCTTCTTCTTCTTTCTCTCTTCTCTTCTTCTTTTCTTCTTCTTCTTCTCTTCTTCTTCTTCCTCCTCTTCTCTCTTCTTCTTCTCTAACTCTTCTTCTTCTTCTTCCTTCTTTCTTCTTCTTCTCTCTTCTAATCTTCTTCTTCTTCTTCTTCTTCTTCTTCTTCTCCCTCTTCTTCTTCTTCTTCTTCTAACTCTTCTTCTTGTTCTTCCTCTTCTCCTCTTCTTCTTCTTCTTCTCTCTTCTTCTTCTTCTTCTTCTTCTTCCTCTTCTTCTTGTTCTTCCTCTTCTTCTTCTTCTAACTCTTCTCTTCTTCTTCTTTTCTATGTTCTCAGTCCACCACTCCCTCCCCCCTGTGTGGGGATTTCAGGGAAACTGTTAGAAGAAACAGTATCCCCCTACCCCCCCCCTTCTGGAAATTCTGTGCTAGAAGTTCCCTCTTTTCTATCCCTCTTTTTGTTTCCGCCTCGTTTCCTTCTTCTTCCTGTCACCCTCCTTCTCGTCTACTTTCTGCCTTCTTGGTCCGTTCTTCTGCCTTTTCTTCTTTTCCGACTTGTAACATTTCTCTCCCATGCCGAAGTCGGATGCGCTGGGCCTGACTTGTCAGGCGCTTAACGGCAACGCAATGCATTCTGGCTCATATGACAGACAATCAAGCTAAGGTTAATTAAAGCAGCGTCGAGCGTGGTTTCCACTTGGATGGGTGACCGTTTGCGCGCCTCGACTTCAGTACAGTCCCCTAGTTCACCCAGCTGTAAATGGTATCTGCACTCTTTTAGGGTCAGGGAAGGTAAAGCAGCGAGGGAGAGGAGATGGGCGCCGCCCTCAATATACTGGCCCTAGAGAAGTGAGGTCTCTGATGCCCCCGCCTCCCCCCCTACCCCACATTGTGTGTATTGTGTGTGGTTAAGAGTGAGTGTGATATATATCAATAATATATATTCCCCATTAATAATAATAATATATATACTATAAATCTTTAGATGAGATAATGGAATAAGCCTTGTGGTGGGTTGGGTTTTTTACATCCAATCCCCGTGGTACGCGGTTTGAAAATTCTGCAGCTGTTCCTACGGCACAATGGCCTACTTTACGAAAAAAGGAACAGATGATAGTGTTATGTAGTGACGGTGTGGCGCACGCGCGCGTGTGACTGCGTTGTCTGAACAAGCATGTGCGTGCTGCGGAAGTGCGTGTCTGTGTTTTCCACCCTCCCGCGCGTACGTGTGTGTGCGTGGTGCGTGTGGTCTGTGTGTGTGTGTGTGTGCATGTGCTGTCGGGAGAGTGTGCGAGTAAACCATCCTTATAACATTTTAAAAACTAATTAACACGGGATGATGGAAAAGCCCTATGTCATCCAATCCCCGGTGAAGCGGGTTTTATAAATTTGTCAGCTTTCCTACCGGCACATAATGGCCTACTCTTACGAAAAGCGGAACAGGATTTTAGTGTGTGTGAGTGTGTGTGTGAGTGTATGTGAGTGTGTGTGCGCACGCGCGCGCATGCGTGGCTGTGTCTCGTCATGCATGTGGTTCTGGTCATGCATGTGTGTGTGTGCGCGCGCGTGCGTGCGTGCGTGTGTGTGTGTGAGTGTATGCAAGCGCGTGCATTCGGGCGCAGATCAGTGTGAGTACCCACCCTCCCTTCAGTAACTGCTAAATTTTTGGGTTTTTTCTTTCTCTCCCCCATCCCCCCTCCCCACCCCGAAACATCCACGTACGAATGCATTCGTCCTTTTGCCTTCTTAAAGACAAGAGAAACCTCGTCATGCGTTTCCTTCTTCTCCTCAACGTAGGACCAAGCTAAAACGGGAAGATGGGGGCGGAGGTGATATTGATGTGTGTGTGTGTGTGTGTGTGTGTTGGGGGGGGGGGGGGGGGGGAGGGAGAGGAGAAGGGAGAAAATTTGATGGTTGGGGAAGGAATGGGGCTATTGATGGTTGGGGTGGTGAGGGGGGGTGGGGTGGGGGGTGGAGGCAGAGCTTGCATGACTATTGATCTGTCACACGTGATCAGTCAGCTCCAGTACTGCCGGCTTTGATCCTGGGCTTATTGAAGGCAATAGGGAAGGGGAAGGAAGGAGGGAGGGAAGGAAGGAAGGAAGGAAGGAAGGACGGACCTGCCCTCCCTTCCTCCTCCTTCTTTCCTCCCTCCTTCCTTCTCTCTCTCTGTGCCAGTACACACATACACACAGCAATACGCACACACACTTATACCACACACAGCAATACGCACACACACTTATACCACACACAGCAATACACACACACACTTATACCACACAGTAATACACACACCCACACTTATACCACACACACAGCAATACACACACACACACTTATACCACACACAGCAATACACACACACACTTATCCCACACACAGCAATACACACACACACTTATACCACACACAGCAATACACACACACTTATACCACGCACAGCAATACATACACACTTATACCACACACAGCAATACACACACAAACACACTTATACCACACACAGCAATACCACATACACACTTATTCCACACACAGCAATACACACACACACTTATACCACACACAGCAATACACACACACACACACACACACACACACACTTATACCACACACAGCAATACACACACACACACACACACACACACACACACACACACACACACACACTTATACCACACACAGCAATACACACACACACACACACTTATACCACACACAACAATACACACACACTTATACCACACACAGTAATACACACACACACTTATACCACACGCACAATACACACACACACACACTTATACCACACACAGCAATACACACACACACACACACACACACACACTTATACCACACAACAACAAATACACACACACTTATACCACACACAGCAATACACACCACACACTTATACCACACACACAGCAATACACACACACACTTATACCACACACAGCAATACAACACACACACTTATACCACACACAGCAATACACACACACACTTATACCATACACAGCAATACACACACACTTATACCACACACAGCAATACACACACACTTATACCACACACACAGCAATACACACACACACTTATACCACACACACAGCAATACACACACACCACACTTATACCACACACAGCAATACACACACACTTATACCACACACAGCAATACACACACACTTATACCACACACAGCAATACACACACACTTATACCACACACAGCAATACACACACACACTTATACCACACACAGCAATATACACACAACACACACTTATACCACACACAGCAATATACACACACACACACTTATACCACACACAGCAATACACACACACTTATACCACACACAGCATTACACACACATTATACCACATACACGCAACCACACACACACTTATACCACATACAGCAATACACACACACACATACCACATACAGCAATACACACACACACACTTATACCACACGCAGCAATACACACACACACACACACACACTTATACCACATACAGCAATACACACACACACACACACACACACACACACACACACACACACACACACATATACACACACACATTCACAGCAACATACACACACGCGCGAGAGCACACAGCAGTACACACACACTTATACACATACAGCAATACGCACAACACACACACACACACACACACACACGCGCGCACACACACACGCACACACACACACATACACACACTTATACCACACACAGCAATACACACACACACACATACACAGCAACACACACACATACACAGCAACACACACGCGCGCGCGCGCACGCACACACACACACAAAACCCTCGCCTGCATATACAGAAGAGAATGCAGCTTTTGTGTGTTCGCGCGCGCGCGCGTGTATATATATATATATATATATATAAGCTGCTGCTGCTGCTGCTGCTGCTGCTGCTGCTGCATATCTCTATAATTATGTGAGCATGTCTCCACGACAGAGAAGAAAACTGGCACAATGCGCTTGTGACTAACTTACTAGGACATTTGACTTTTTTCAACATCGCCAGTTACTATCATGTCTCAAAACACACTTACTTCCTACCTGAGACTTTCCCCCTCATATCTGTCCCTAATCTTCAACAGCATCCTTCACCTCCTCAGTGTGTTCGCGAGTGTGTGTGTGTGTGTGTGTGTGTGTGTGTGTGTGTGTGTGTGTGTGTGTGTGTGTGTGTGTGTGTGTGTGTGGTATGTGCGTGCGCGCACATGGATTTGAAATCTGTTGTTCATAATGTTTAAGGAGAGTTGTATGCGTGTAAATGAACTGAGTGCAAGCGCTTTGATTTGTTTGCTTTTTACAAGATTCAGCGCTATATAAATTCCATATATTATTATTATTATTATTATTATTATTATTATTATTATTATTATTATTATTATTATTATTATTATTATTATTATGTCCTGTACTGTGTAGCTATATGCATTTTTTTATGTCGTTGACACTGTTAACTAGAATCATGATAAATCAGTGATATATAAAGTAAAGGTAAAGGTGTCCCATAACCTATAACGTCGTAGGAGAGCAAGGCATCACAGACCTCACTTCTCTAGGGGCCAGCATATTGAGGGTGGAGCCCATCTCCTCTCCCTCGCTGCTTTACCTTCCCTGACCCTAAAGAGGGCAGGTACCCATTTACAGCTGGGTGAACTGTACTGAAGCCAAGGCGCGCAAACGGGTCATCCATCCAACTGGTAACCACGCTCGACACTGCTTAA
>CM054159.1:48563554-48578554 GCA_028751875.1 Rapana venosa | reverse complement strand
GGACAGTTTTGGCGTTTATTTATTAATTAATTCATTTATTTATTCATTTATTTATCTATCTATACCACTTTTTCAGTCACGGCACATTTCTCTGCGTGAAATTCCGGGCCCCTCTCTCTCCCGGGAAGAGCGCGTCGCCACAAGAGCAGCGCCACCTTTTTTTTCTTTTTTCCTGTCTGCGAATCCCCCCCCCCCCCCCCCCCCCCCGATCCATTAGGCCATGAGTGTTGGTCTAGGTGTTAGTCTTTTAGACGATAAACCGAGTTCCAATGTGTTACACATAATTATTTAGCGCACGTAAAAGAACCCACGGCAACAAGGGCGTTGTTCCTGGCAAAATTCTGTAGAAAAAAAAGCCACTCTGATAGTGAAACAAATACAGCTGCAGACAGGAAAAAGGAAAAAAATGGGTGGCGCTGTTCTTGTGGCGACGCGCTCTCTCCAGGGGAAAGCAGCCTGAATGTCACGCAGAGAAATCTGCCGTGACTTAAAGTGGTATACAATACAATACAATACAACCCAATACAATACAATACAATACAATGGGGGTAATCGTGATTCCGTAGAAATGCACATCTATCTTCTTTTTTGCGACTGGCAGACCTCACTACACTCTACTCTTCTTTTCAGAAAATATCCCAGCGTAAAACCTGACCACACACAGAGAGAGACATACATACAGACCGACAGATACTTGCAGGATTGGTCAAGCTGTTTTGAGCACCATTCTCCAAAATGACCTCCAAAAGTGGAACGACGCTCGACTGTGTGGTCCCAGTCTTCCAGAACGAGTGATTCTTGTACCCTGGGTAGGAGCTGGTTGCAGGCTTGAAACCTCCTCGACTGGAAGCCACGATTGTCAGCCACAATACCCAATGCACTTAGAAATTTCAGATCAGAAGCAAACGCATGGAAAGAGAAGCTGGGGGGGAAAATGATGGCGATGCAGCGATGGTTTTTCTTCCAGCAATGTGACGATACAATGTGATACGATGAAATACAGTACAATGAAGTACAATGCAGTACAATGCAGTACAATACAGTACAATGCAGTACAATGCAGTACAATACAGTACAATGCAGTACAATGCAGTACAATACAATACAGTACAATACAGTACAGTACAATACAATAAAGTACAATACCGTACAATACAATACAATGCAGTGCAATACAGTACAATACAATACAATACAGTGCAATACAGTACAATACAATACAGTACAATACAATACAATACAGTACAATACAATACAGTACAATACAATACAATGCAGTGCAATACAGTACAATACAATACAGTACAATACAGTACAATACAATACAATAAAGTGCAATACAGTACAATACAATACAATACAGTACAATACAATACAGTGCAATACAGTACAATACAGTACAATACAGTACAATACAATACAATACAGTACAATACAGTACAATACAATACAGTACAATACAGTACAATACAATACAGTACAATACAATACAATACAGTACAATACAGTACAATACAATACAGTACAATACAGTACAATACAATACAATACAGTACAATACAATGCAGTGCAATACAGTACAATACAATACAGTACAATACAGTACAATACAATACAATACAATACAGTACAATACAATACAACACAATACAATGCAGTGCAATACAGTACAATACAATACAATACAGTACAATACAGTACAATACAATACAGTACAATACAGTACAATACAATACAATACAATACAGTACAATACAATACAATACAGTACAATACAGTACAATACAATACAGTACAATACAGTACAATACAATACAGTACAATACAGTACAATACAATACAATACAGTACACTACAATACAATACAGTACAATACAGTACAATACAGTACAATACAGTACAATACAATACAGTACAATAGAATAGAATACAATACAGTACAATACAGTACAATAGAATACAGTACAGTACAATAGAATACAATACAATACAGTACAGTACAATACAGTACAATACAATATAATAGAATACAATACAGTACAATAGAATAGAATACAATACAGTACAATAGAATACAGTACAGTACAATAGAATACAATACAATACAGTACAATACAATACAGTACAATACAGTACAATACAATACAGTACAATACAATACAATACAGTACAATAGAATACAGTACAGTACAATAGAATAGAATACAATACAGTACAATACAGTACAATACAATATAATAGAATACAATACAGTACAATAGAATAGAATACAATACAGTACAATACAATACAGCACAATACAATATAATAGAATACAATACAGTACAATAGAATAGAATACAATACAGTACAATACAATACAATACAGTACAATACAGTACAATACAGCACAATACAATATAATAGAATACAATACAGTACAATAGAATAGAATACAATACAGTACAATACAGTACAATAGAATAGAATACAATACAGTACAATACAGTACAATAGAATACAGAACAGTACAATAGAATAGAATACAATACAGTACAATACAGCACAATACAATATAATAGAATACAATACAGTACAATATAATAGAATACAATACAATACAGTACAATACAGTACAATACAGCACAATACAATATAATAGAATACAATACAGTACAATAGAATAGAATACAATACAGTACAATACAGTACAATAGAATACAATACAGTACAATACAATAGAATACAATACAGTACAATACAGTACAATAGAATACAGAACAGTACAATAGAATAGAATACAATACAGTACAATACAGTACAATAGAATACAGAACAGTACAATAGAATAGAATACAATACAGTACAATACAATACAATACAGTACAATACAATACAGTACAATACAGTACAATACAGCACAATACAATATAATAGAATACAATACAGTACAATAGAATAGAATACAATACAATACAGTACAATAGAATAGAATACAGTACAATACAGTACAATACAATACGGTACAATTACAGTAATAATAATAATAATAATAATAATAATGTACGGAATTTATATAGCGCTGAATCTTGTAAAGCAACAAATCAAAGCGCTCAGATGACATGATTTTTTTTATATATCGAGGATAATGGAATAAGCACTCATGTGCTTTTTTACATCCAGTCCCCGTCTGTATGCGGTTTTGTCAATTTTGTCATCTGTTCCCACCGGCACACAATGGCCTACTCTTACGAAAAGAGGAACAGGATTTCACGTGTGCTTAAGATGTTCTGCGTGCGTTCGAACACTGGGCCTCGGTTTATAGTCTCATCCGAAAGACTTTTGGGGAGAGTGGAGTCTGCACTGATGTTAACTCCAGGGGAAAATATCCCCTTGAACGGGAATCGAACCCGGGTCGTCAGATTGCGAGCGCAATGTTCTAACCACTAGGCTATCCCGTCCCCCGTACAGTACAGTACAATACAGTACAATACAAAACAGTACAATACAATACAGTACAATACAAAACAGTACAATACAATACAGTGCAATACAAAACAGTACAATACAGTACAATACAATACAGTACAATACAATACAGTACAATACAATACAATACAGTACAATACAGTACAATGCAACACAGCACAATACAATACAGTACAATACAATACAGTAGCAATACAGCACAATACAATACAGCACAATACAATACATGGACAACGCAACATCATACAACACAACCCAATACAGTACGATACAAATCAATATGACACGATACAACAAGGTACCGCACCCTCAGTTCTTGTTCTGACTGCCCAATTCTTTTTGACATGGATATTATATAAGGAGAGGTTGAGATTTTCATAAGAAATATACCATTGCACAAGAAGTTTTATATGTCTCTCTCAGCAAGTCATAATATCAGTCGCTGAAGTCATATTCTTCTCATGTAAGACTTTGTGTGTGTGCGCGCGCGCGCGCAATACGATAAGATATAATACAATACAATTAAAGTTTGACAAGTAAAATAAAAGTTTGACTTTGACTTTGACTTTGACTTTGACACACACACACACACACATATATATATATATATATAATATATAATATATATTATATATATATATATATATATAAAATATATATATATATATATATATATATATATATATATGACAGAGAGGGAGAGAGAGATGAGGTGTGTATAGGTGTAGTGGTGTGGCTGCGGATGTGTCTAAATCACCAAGTAGTGAATGGTAAAGGTAACAAGGTAAAGGAGTCCCATAACCTATAAGGTCGTAGGGGAGCGAGGCATCAGAGACCTCACTTCTCTAGGGCCAGCATATTGAGGGCGGCGCCCATCTCCTCTCCCTCGCTGCTTTACCTTTCCTGACCCTAAAGAGGGCAGGTACCCATTTACAGCTGGGGGAACTGGGGGAACTGTACTGAAGCCAAGGCGCGCAAACGGTCACCCATCCTACTGGTAACCACGCTCGACGCTGCTTAACTTTTGCTGGGGGAAAGCGAGTGCTCCGACCACTGAGCTATCCCGTCCCCGGGAATGGACATTAAACAAAACAAAACGAGCTGTACAACCCCATACCCTACGACCAATACATACAGGATCCGCCCCCCCCCCCCCCCCCCACCTCAAAAACAAAGAAAATCAAATAAATACCCCTGGAAATTCTGTGCTAGGAATTCCCTCTTTCCTATCCCTTTCTTTGTTTCTGCCTTGTTCCTTTTCTTCTTGTCACTTCCTTCTATTTTCTGCCTTCTTGGTCCAATCTCCTGGTGTGTTCCCCCCCCCCCCCCCCCCCCCCCCCCCCCCCGAAATACTTATAAAATAACACTTCTCTCCCACGCCGAAGTCGGATGTGCTGGGCCTGACTTGTCAGGCGCTTAACGGCAGCGCAACGCATTTTCGCTCACGTGACATAAGACAACAGTAGTTGCTGTCTGAGCGTTCGACGACGAAAAAGAAAGAAAGAAAGAAAGAGAGGAATCAATAGATAAATCAACAGATGAATAAATAAATAAATAAATAAATACAGCCTTCTAGCATTACAGCAGGTTATAGATGCGCATACACGCGCATGTATGTATGTATACTATAAACCGAGGCCCCGTGTTGCGAACGCAGGCAGAACATCTTGCGCACACGTTAAATCCTGTTCCGCTTTTCGTAAGAGGAGGCCATTGTGTGCCGGTGGGAACAGATGACAACATTTACAAACCTGCATACACACGGGGACGAGATGTATTTTTAAAAAAAGCATATAAGTGCTTATTCCATTACCCTCGATATAAAAGATTTTTTTTAAATTTTAAATAAAAATATAAAAAAGTGTAGGTATGTATGTACGTATGCATGCATGTCTGTCTGTCTGTCTGTCTGTATGTATGTATGTATGTATGTATGTTTGTATGTATGTATGTATGTATGCATGTATGTATGTATGCATGTATGTATGTATGTCTGTTTGTCTGTCTGTCTGTCTGTATGCATGTCTGTCTGTATGTATGTATGCATGTCTGTCTGTATGCATGTCTGTCTGTCTGCATGTCTGTCTGTATGTATGTATGCATGTATGTATGCATGTACGTATGTATGTATGGATTGGGACCATCCAGCCCCCCCCCAGATTGGCCCAGAAAAAGGAAAGGGAGCTCACCCCTCCTGCCATCCATCATCTTCATCGATTATGGCCTCATGGACCTGCCTGTCCCTCCCTCCCTCCCTCCTCCCTCCTTCCCTCCCTCCTTCCCTGCCCTCACGCGTTTCCATGGTGATCACTTTTGGGGCGCACACCATCACCAAGAGATGAGGAGGGGAGGGAGGGGGGAGGGGAAGGGGAGGGAGGGAGGGAAGGGAGGGAGGGAAGCTCGTCTGTTTGTCTGGGTCAGTGTTTAACCTCTTCGAATATGCAACAAGCAGAGGGTGACGCAATCACTGTGATGATGATGATGATGATGATGGTGATGGCGATGATGGTGATGATGATATATATGCATTGACGCAATCCCACTATGACGATGCTATGATATCTGAGGGTGGGGTGGGTGGGGGGTGGTTGGGGGGGTGGGTGTGGGTGGGTGGGGGGGGGGGGGGGGGGGAGGGAGGGATGGACCAGTCAAAAAGAATTGCGGCATTGACATCAGTTCTGGAACGCGGATCGTCAAATTGTCAGCATCCTTTTTTGTTGTTTGTTGTTTTGTTTGTTGTTGTTGCGAGAGTGACAGGAAACGAAAGTGAGAGACGGAAAGATGAAATCGAGAGGGCAGATAGACAGACAAGACAGACAGACAGACAGAAAGATAAAAACAGGCGGACAGATGGATTAAAAGAGAGAGAGAAAGAGAGAGAGAGAGAGGGGAGAGAGAGAGAGAGAGAGAGAGAGAGAGAGAGAGAGAGAGAGAGAGAGAGAGAAGAGAGAGAGAGAGAGAGAGAGAGAGAGAGAATAAATAAATGAATGAATTTTATTAGAGAAGAGTTACGGCATAAGCAAACATGCTTTTTTGGTGTGTTTTTTACAACCAGCCCTCTGGGAAAAATAACACTAAAAAAAAAAGCAACAACAAAAATAGATCTCAACCAAACAACAAAGAACACAATTTTGTTCAAAGAAAAAAAAAGGGGGAAAAACACCTCACATCATCCAAAATGCAAAATACATAATTGTTGTAAGTATATAACTTTAAAATCTGACTGCAGAGAGAGAGAGAGAGAGAGAGAGAGAGAGAGAGAGAGAGAGAGAGAGAGAGAGAGAGAGAGAGAGAGACAGACAGACAGACAGACAGACAGACAGACAGACAGACAGAGACAGAGAGATTTTTTTTAAATTTTATTATTTTATTTTTGTTATTCTTTTATATCGAGTATAATGGAATAAGCACTCATGTGCTTGTTTACCTCCAGTCCCCGTGTGTATGCGGTTTTGTCAATTTTGTCATCTGTTCCCACCGGCAGACAATGGCCTACTCTTACAAAAAGCTGAACATGATTTAACGTGTGCGCGAGAATGATGTTCTGCGTGCGTTCGCACACGAGGCCTCGGTTTATAGTCTCATCCGAAGGACTTTTGGGGAGAGTGGAGTCTGCACTGATGTTAACTCCAGGGGAAAATATCCCCTTGAACGGGAATCGAACCCGGGTTGTCAGATTGCGAGTGCAATGTTCTAACCGCTAGGCTATCCGGAGAGGAGAAGAAGAGAGAGAGAGAGAGAAGAGGACGAGAGAGAGAGAAGAGAGAGAGAGAGAGAGAGAGAGAGACACACACAAGAGAGAGACACAGAGAGAGACAGAGAGAGACACACACACACACAGAGACACAGAGAAGAGAGACACACACACAGAGACAGAGAGAGAGAGACAGACAGACAGAGACAGAGAGAGACAGAGAGATAGAGAGAGACAGAGAGTCAGAGAGAGAGAGAGACAGAGAGAGATCAACATCGAGATACTCCTAGTTGTGTTATCCAAGGTATAAGATGGCCATTTCTTTCCAATGGCATGCAGAGATCTCGATTTCTGGCCAGTGATGAAATAAAGAGGAAAGGAGAAAAAGAAATAAGATGGACAGAAGACAGCAGTGGAGAAGGATGGGGGAGAGGAATAGAAAAAGAAGAAACAAAATGCAGGAGGAATAAACAAACCAAAAAAAAAAAAAAGACGGGAACAAAGAAAACAAAATTGTAAATTCCAAACAAACAAACAAGGAAACTGGAAAAATGAGAGAAAGAAAGAAAGAAAAAAAGAACGAAAGAAAGGACGTAAGAAGGGACGAAAGAAAGAAAGAAAGAAAGACAGACAGACAGACAAAAAGAAAGAAAGAAAGAAGGAAGAAGAAAGAAAGAAAGAAAGACAAAAAGAAAGAAAGACAAAAAGAAAGAAAGAAAGAACGAAAGAAAGAACAAACAAAAAGAACGAAAGAAAGAAAAGACCAAAAAAAAGAAAGACAAAAAGAAAGAAAGACAGGCCAAAAAAGAAAAAAAAAGACAGCAAACAAAAAGAACGAAAAACAAAGAAAGAAACAATGAAGAAAAGGCACAAAGGAAAGAAAGTATCAGAAAGAGAAAGAAAGACAAGAACGAAAACAAGCAAGCAGGGAAGCGAGCAAGGAAGGAAGGAAGCAACGAGCAAGGAAGCAAGCAAGGAAGGAAGCAAGCAAGCGAGCAAGGAAGCAAGGGTCGCGCTGGGCCTGACTTGTCAGGCGCTTAACGGCGGCACAACGCATTTTCGCTCATGTGACAGACAACAATACTTGCTGTCTGAGCGTTCGGACGAAGAAAAAGAAAAGAAAAACGTCTAAATTGTTGGACTCCAAAATCTATGATCCCCATATTTTGATGTAATGAAAAACAACAACAAACCAACCCCAAAGCAAAATGACAGCAATCGATAACAAAAACCATACAACCACTATCAGCATCAATATCTTCAAACAACAGCAACATTGTTGCAAAATCTCCAAAAACTACTCAAGACACTCAAAACTTCGACTCATAAAATGTTCAGAAGGAAAAGAACAGATTTAAAACAAGCAAACAAACAGACAAAAATCTCTCAACCCACGTGTTTGTCCAGCAAAGACAATCTATTACCTTTTATGCCAGCAAACTTTCTTTTTTCTCCAAAAACAACAGATCTAGCTGAAGATGGAAAATGGTTACCTTAAACCTTCACCATACGGCGGGTGTGGGTCCAAGATATTAGCTTTTTATGCCGGCGTACTTTTTTCTTTCCAGAAATAATACCAGATCTACCCCAAGATGGAATATGGCGACCTTAAAGGTGGAGGGGTGGGGTGTGTGGGATGGGGGAAATAATCTATCCACACAAATTATGCACAGTGGGGGGTGGGGTGTAGAGAGAGAGAGAGACAGAGACAAAGAGAGAGAGACAGACAGACAGAGAGCAACTGCACATTTTTTGCTTAGAAATATTATATCATCCACACCAACTAACTATGCAGGGGCCTGGGGGGGGGGGAGGGAGATGGGAAGGGGGGGGGGGGGGGGGTGGAGGGCGTTATGAATGTGTGTGTGTCTGTGTGTGTGTGTGTGTGTGTGTTGTGTGTGTGTGTGTGTGTGTGTGTGTGTGGTGTACGCGCGCATGTGTGTACGCGACGCGTGTGTGTGCGCGCACCTGGGTTTATGTGTGTGTGTGATAATTTTTTTAAGTTATCTTGGAATGTTTATAACAATCTGAAACGTATTTTTCTTGTGTCTTGTGAGATGATTATAGGTATCACTGTGCCTGTCAGTATTGTGATTGCCCTTCATGGCATGATTAAAGTGTTTTTGACTTGACTTGACTTGACTTGAAGTGTCCCCATTGTTGGTCGTCGCTCTTTGTTTCTGATCCATCCACCTGGAATGACTTCCCTCTTTCACTTTGCCAAAAGCCTTCACTTGATGCCTTCAAATCCAGCCTCAAAACACACTTATTTCCTACCTGAGACTTTTCCCCTCAAATCTGTCCTCTAATTTTCAACAGCATCTTTCACCTCCTAAGTGTGTTCGCGATGTGTGTGTGTGTGTGTGTGTGTGTGTGTGTGTGTGTGTGTGTGTGTGTGTGTGTGTGTGTGTGTGTGTGTGTGTGTGTGTGTGTGTGTGCGTGCGTACGTGCGTTTGCGCACGCATGGATTTGAAATCTGTTGTTCATTATGTTTAAGGAGAGTTGCATGCGTGTAAATGATTTGAGTGCAAGCGCTTCGATTTGTTTGTGTTGTGTGTTTTTTTACAAGATTCAGCACTATACAAAATCCATATATTATTATTATTATTATTATTTTCAGTAAAAGTGCCAACTTCGCCAGCGCCTGGGCTTTATCACAGTTCTTGATTCAACCATTGACGCTGGGGGCAACAGCAAAGTGAGAGGCTGTATGACCAGTGGCTTTCCCACTCATGAATTTCCACTTTACAGCTTAGTCTTTAGTGATCGACTATGACTCTCTGACTAGGAGGCTTGACTCGCACAGTCCTTACGTGCTGCAGCCCTGGGGGCTGGTTGGCCTTTGGAGAACATCTCCAACGCTGACTGTCCTTATGCCCTCTTGGCCGAGAGAGTGGGGATGTGCTGTGGGCAAGGCATCTCCACTATAATCAAATCTCTGCCCAAAACAGCTGCCTCCTCTGCTGTTTTGGAGGTCATCGTCGGACACGACGGACAAACAAACAAAAACTGCCAAGGCAGCAGAGAGAGGAGGTGAGGAGGACATCATAGTACACTGACCATCCATCAGTCTTCTATACCCCTATGTCCGCAAAGTCCTCTTCATGCATTTTAGTGCTCGGCTGCAAGGGCTCTGATTGCAGTTTTGTTGTTGTTGTCAAATCATGTCATCGGAGCGCTTTGATTTGTTGCTTTACAAGATTCAGCGCTATATAAATTCCATACATTATTATTATTATTATTATTATTATTATTGTCACAGTTGTGCGTTCCCCAGCTTAACACTCTTGGTGGAGGTGGGGGGGGGGGGGGGGGTAGGGGTCACCCGGAACGTGACCTCTTCACTCGCTACATGCCAACCTGGGAATCACGGCGAGATCGAAATCGCACACGACCGAATGAAAAGTTTTGCGTGCAATGACTGACTGTTTTTAAGTACGGTACTACCGCGCAGGCATCTAGGCACCCATACTCCGACTTCAGAGGTTGGTGGGGGTTTTTGACAATTTTAAAAAAAACCTTTTATATTCAGTTTTTTTCTTTTTACATTGCATAGTTATAAGGATACAAAACGTATAAACATATTTTAGAGAGAGAGAGAAAGAAGGAAAGAGAGAGAGAGAGAGAGGAGAGAGAGAGAGAGAGAGAGAGAGAGAGAGAGAGAGAGAGAGAGAGAGACTGTCAGATAGGCAGAGACAGAGAGAAAGAGGGACAGCCTGACAGGCAGACAGACTGACTGACCGAGAGGTCCCAAATGGGCACTGAGCTCAATACAGGCATGACATGTATGGGTTGCTATACATTCTGTGCACTAAAACACAATCAGGTTTGTCTGTGTTTTTACACATTTCGTACTAGTGTCAATTTTTTTTCAACAGCCAAAAATATTTATCAACCATATTCTTCACACCATCAGTAAAATTCTCATCATCATTCATTTGCTTGGCTGCTTTAAGGTAAAAAGGTAACGGTGTCCTATAACGTAAGTAGTTGTAGGGGAGCGAGGCGTCAGAGACCTCACTTCTCTAGGGCCAGCATATTGAGGGCGGTGGCGCCCATCTCCTCTCCCTCGCTGCTTTACCTTCCCTGACCCTAAAGAGGGCAGGTACCCATTTACAGCTGGGTGAACTGGGAGAGGACTGTACTGAAGCCAAGGCGCGCAAACGGTCACCCATCCAAGTGGTAACCACGCTAGCTGAGGGGGAAAAGCGAGTGTTCTGACCACTGAGCTATCCCGTCCCCATAAAGCGCTGAATGTTTCTTTTTTCTCTCTCTCTCTCTCTCTCTGTCTGTCTCTCTCTGTCTCTCCCCCTCCCTCTCTCTCTCCCCTTCTCTCTCTCTCTCTCTCTCTCCCTCTCTTTCATTGATTTCTTGATTTACCAATAATTGAATGGAAAATTGTGTGATTCATTTCATTGCTTTTTGACACTATTTTGTTTGTTGATTCATTGGTTTATTCATGTTTGTTTCACTTTTTGTCCATGAGGGCCTGGTGTAAAGAAGCCTCTGGCTTATCCAGTTACCCTCATTAAAATATTCGAGTTCGAGTTCGAGTTCTCTCTCTCTCTCTCTCTCTCTCTCTCTCTCTCTCTCTCTCTCTCTCTCTCTCTCTCTCTCTCTCTCTCTCTCTCTCTCTCTCTCTTTCTCCCTGAAAGCAGAACAGTCATCGTTTTGTGGTCAGAACTGCCTGTTTGGTACACGTAACGGAACGTCTGCATGGGAAAAATGAGTGACCTACGTACGTTGAGTGGCTGGGAGGAGGGAGGGGGGAGGGATGAGGGCGAGGGAGGGACGGAGGGGGGTGGGGTGGTGGAGAGTTCAGTGTGTATCGATCTTCTATATACAGGATCAGGGCATTTTTTTCCTTGTGAGAAGCAGTGCTGAGAGTCTTTGGGTTCTGAAACCAAAAAAAAAGGAGGGGTTTGGTTTTGAAGGCACAACACTTATCGGTTTGTTGTATATTTACACACACACGCGCGCGCACGCATGCACGCAAGCACACACACACATCTTGCGCACACGTTAAATCCTGTTACGCTTTTTGTAAGAGTAGACCATTGTGTGCCGGTGGGAACAGATGACAGAATTTACAAAACGGCATACACACGAGGACTGGATGTAAAAAAAGCACATAAGTGCTTATTCCATTATCCTCGATATAAAAGATTTTTTATAAAGTAAAATAAAATTTTAAAAAACCCACCTACACACGCACGCACAGAGAGAGAGAGAGACAGAGACAGAGAGAGACAGAGAGAGAGAGAGAGAGAGACAGAGAGAGACAGAGAGAGAGAGAGAGAAGGCAGGAGACAGGACAATTACAAACTTTCTTTTTGCCAACGACATCGACGGCCTAGCTGGAGAAGAGCAAGAGCTGGTCAGCCTGGTCAATCACCTTGATGAATGAAGCCTCTTCGGCATATGGCATGCAGATCAGTGCAGAGAAAACCTGGCTGATGACAAATAGTGCTACTGGCATCAGCACAGATATTATTACAGATGGCAAGAAAGTGGAGACCGTCCATAGTTTCAAATATCTGGGAGCTATAGTATCGGACGAAGAATCAAACCCTGAAATTCTCTCCAGGATAGCCCAGACCACAGCTGCAATGACCAAACTGAAAGTCCTCTGGAACGACAAGAACATCGCCATCAGCTTCAAGATCAGACTGATGCGTTCTCTGGTCATGTCCATATTTTTGTAGGCATGTGAAACGTGGACCATAACAGCAGACATTGAAAAAAGGATACAGGCAATGGAGATGAGGTGCTTTTGCAGACTTCTTGGTATCTCATACAGAAATCACATCACTAACGAAGAAAAAACCAGAATTGAAAACGCCATCGGACCATATAAAGAGCTCCTGACTTCAGTAGATAAAAACCCACAAACTGAAGTGATACAGGCACGTCACAGGAACATCTGGACTGGCCAAGACTTGTCCTACAGGGAACAGTACAAGGAGGGAGACGAAGAGGCAGACAGAGTAAACGATGGGAAGACAATGGACTGGCCCTTGAGTGGAACGAATTGCTATGGAAAGCATGGGGAGAGGAGGAAGCTGGTTGCAAAATCTTCAGGGGTGCCCCCCAAGGTTCACGGGGCTGCGGGATAGGTGAAGGGGGAAGATACGGAAGGTATGCATGAAAAACAGAGATTGGCCTGGTTTCAGTGAGGGGCTAGGGACAGACAGGCTGAACAGTAGTGTGACTATCGATCTTTCTATACAACATCAGTGCTTTGGGGTGGGTTTTTTTTACCCCCACGTACCATCACTGTACGTTGCTCAGGGGACAGCTCCGTAGGACCTGTCAGCTTTGAGGGCACTCATCGGTCAGACCTAGCAAAACCTGCAGGGCTCGGGATAGCCTGGTGGTTAGAGCAATACGCATAGATCTGCTGACCCGGGTTCCAACCTCATTCAAGAGGATGTTTTTTCCCTCTAGAGTTAATAACATCAGTGCCGACTCCACTCCCTCCAAAAAGTCCTTCGGGTGAGACTGAGGTCCCGTGTGCGAACGCATGTAGAACATCTTCCGCGCGCACGTTAAAACCCGTTCCGCTTTTTCGGAAGAGTTAGGCTATTGTGTGCCGGTGGGAACGGATGACAAAATTGACAAAACTGTACACACACGGGGGCTGGATGTAAAGATAAGAAAAAAGCACATGAGTGCTTATTCTATTATCCTGGAAATAAATAAATAAATTTCAGCTCTGAGGGAAGACCAGTTACCACTCAAGCGGTCAGACCTTGGCTGTGTTTATACACAAGGTATTTCATTTTATTTTATTTTATTTTATATCGAGGATAATGGAATAAGCACTTATGTACTTTTTTACATCCAGTCCCCGTGTGTATGCGGTTTTGTAAATCATCTCTTCCCACCGGCACACAATGGCCTACTCTTACGAAAAACGGGACAGGATTTTAACGTGTGCGCAAGATGTTCTGCGTGCGTTCACACAAGGGGCCTCGGTTTATAGTCTCATCCGAAGGACTTTTGGGGAGAGTGGAGTCGGCACTGTTGTTAACTCCAGGGGAAAATATCCCCTTGAACGGGAATCGAACCCGGGTCATCAGATTGCGAGCACAATGTTCTAACCACTAGGCTATCCCGTCCCCCCTCCCCCCCCCCCCCCCCCCCCAGGACCCAGGTATGTGTGGACAAGGGGAAGACTACTTTCAGTAAGAGGGAGGGAGGAAGGGGGGGGGGGAGAGAGAGAGAGAGAGGGGGGGGGGGAAGAAATGTACACAACTCAACAGTGCATGACTATCCATTTTGCCACCGTGAGGATGCCAAGGGGGTCTCTCAGTATAAAACAGCACCCCCACCTTCCGCAAATTCTGCGCTAGCAATTCCCTCTTTTCTATCCCTCTCTCTCTGTTTCGGCCTTGTTCCTTTTCTTCCTCTCACTTCCTCCTTGTCATTTTTTTTTCTCTGCTCTCCATTCTCCTTCCACTTTTCCCCACCCCAGAAAGACTTAAAAGATAACACTTCTCTCCCGCGCCGAAGTGGAGTCTGCACTGATGTGCGTGTGAGTGTGTGCATGTGTGTGTACATGTGTGTGTGTGAGTATGCGCACGCGCATGTGTGTGAGAGTGTGTGTGTGTGTGTGTGGTGTGTGTGTGTGTGTGTGTGTGTGTGTGTGTGCGCGCGCGTGCGCGCGCGTAAGAACATAGGAAAAATGACAGACTATGTAAGAACGTCAGTGCCAGAAGTCATGAAGAAAAAGAAGAAGAAGAAAAAGAACAACAACAACAGCAACAGCAACAACAACAGCAACAAGAACAACAAGAAGAAGAAGTAGAACAACAACAACAACAGCAGCAACAACA
>CM054159.1:48551054-48556054 GCA_028751875.1 Rapana venosa | reverse complement strand
GACACAGGGACATCTGTGGTGGCCCCATTGTTGCTCTGTAACCACATAGCATTACCACATCACACATGACAACTGTGGTGATCCCATTGTTGCTCTGAAACCACATAGCATTACCACATCACACAGGGACATATATGGTGACCCCATTTGCTGCTCTGAAACCACATAGCATTACCACATCATGCAGGCGAGATGTGGAGGATGTGTGTAAAGTCTGGCATTCACGTTATCACAGCACACACACACACACACACACACACACACACACACACACACACACACACACACACACACACACACACACACATCTCTGAGAGAGACTTTTAGGGAGAGTGGAGTCGGCACTGATGTTAACTCCAGAGGAAAAATCCTCTTGAACGGGTGTCGCGATAGTAGGTGGAGACAGTCGTGTGCACACTGGCCTATCCCGTTAACTCGAGTTAACAGCCTCTGCGCACACGTTAAAACCCGTTCCGCTTTTCGTAAGAGTAGGCCATAGTGTGCCGATGGGAATGGATGACAATTTTTTTTTACAAAACTGCATACAGACGGAGACCTGATGTTTAAAAAAAAGCTCATGAGTGTGTGCGTGCATGCACATTTTGGACTTGTTGGAGCTATTAATTGTTACTGGTTGTATGACTGTGTAAGAATGTGTTGAGTGCAAGCGCTTTGATTTGTCTCTGCAAGATATAGCGCTATATCAATTCCATTTATTATTATTATTATTATTATTATTATTATTATTATTATTCCATTATCCTCGAAATAAAATATATTCAGAGGACTGGGACACAAGCATAGAATAACACTTCTTTTTTTTTCCCTCGTTTTTTCAGGGAAATCCTATGATTAACCAAAGGCGCTAACTATCTGAACTGAAGTAGTTCGGCTTTTCCATCGAGGATATAGGGATGTTTTTATATCGGAGATAAGAGGGGGAAGAGAGAGGCGGGAGAGGGAGGGAGGCGGAAGAGGGAGGGAGGGAGAGACAGACAGACAGACAAATGGAGACAGGCAGAGAAATAGAGATAAGGATGTGGGAGGGAGGGAGGGGAGAGGGGAAAGAGAGAGAGACAGAGAGAGACACACACAGACAAACAGAGGCAGAGCGACAGAGAAAGAGACAGACACAGCTAAGACGGACAGACAATGAACAATCAAGCCATGTAGCGCTGCAGCGCGAGTAATAAACGATATATCGAACGCGACGCGATTTCAGTGACATGGAAACCATGGCAGTAGTGGTATGTACATCAAGATTCGATATATTATTGTCCGTGTCTCAGTTTTCAAAACAGCCTTTCCTTTTCCAGTCTGCAAGCCAGCGAAGTCAGCCCATGTAAAACCGGATCAGGTCCGAAGAAGATGTAATTCCCGCTCAGCACTCGCCACTGTCTCTGCGTGTTGTGTGTTAGGACGCTGCTTCCCTTTACGAAGTCTGGCAAGCCTGACACGTTCTTCTGGCAACATGTTTTTCTCTTCTTGCTTGATGTACCAGAACATGCAGTTAGATTCTTCGCCAGTATCTCCATTGCAAGAGTATTCCAGGGCGATGTCATCCGATTCACACATCAGAACGTTTTGATCGCCTGAATCTTGTACCCCAACTTTTCGAAACCGTGTATTTCGGACAGACAGAAAGGCAGAGAGACAGACAGACATACAGATAGACTTACATACAAATCTCTCTCTCTCTCTCTTCTCTCTCTCTCTCTCTCTCTCTATATATATATATATATATATATATATATATATATAAGAGAGAGAGAGAGAGAGAGAGAGAGAGAGAGAGGCTTTGATTTGTTGCTTTACAAGATTCAGCGCTATATAAATTCCATTTACTATTATTATTATTATTATTATTATTATTATTATTATTATCATAATAAATAATAATAATAATAAATGGAATTAATATAGCGCTATATCTTGCAGAGACAAATCAAAGCGCTTGCACTCAACTCATTTTTACACAGTCATACAACCAGTGACAAGTAATAGTTCCATCAAGTCCAAATGTGCACACACGCACACACACACACACGCGCGCGCGCGCGCGCGCACACACACACACACACACACACACACACACACACACACACACACACACACACACACACACAACACAGAGGTCACACCCTGGCAGGGCAATAGAATCTTGGCTGTTGAAGGCAGGGAAAAACTATGAAAAATTATTATTATTATTATATATAATTGACAAAATAAAGTGAAGAAAACCAAGTGCAGGTAACCAGTTACAACTTCATTCCCATCATAAAAATTATTTTTGTCCAAGGTTCGAAAAAGAAAACTAAGAAATGTTTACTACAAGATAAACCTTTAAAGGCAGCATTTGGGGAATAATTGAGTAAGGACCATGCCTCTGGCATATATGTATTTGTATGTTAGTCCGTCGTTTTCGACGATGACCTCCAAAACAGTAGAGGAGGCAGCTGCTGTTTCGGAAACTGGGCAGAAATTTGATTATAGTGGAGATGCCTTGCCCACAGTACATCCCCACTCTCTTGGCCAAGTGGGCATAAGGACAGTCAGCGTTGGAGATGTTCTCCAAAGGCCAACTAGCCCCCAGGGCTGCAGCACATAAGGACTGTGCGAGTCAAGCCTCCTAGTCAGAGAGTCATAGTCGATCACTAAAGACTAAGCTGTAAAGTGGAATTCCATGAGTGGAAAAGCCACTGGTCATACAGCCTCTCACTTTGCTGTTGCCCCCAGCGTCAATGGTTTAATCAAGAACTGAATATATATATATATATATATATATATATATATATATATATATATATATATATATATATATATATATATATATATATAAAAAATATATATATATATAATTATAAACAATGTTCTGAAGCTGGCTTGGAAAGTGTCAACTATCGACTCTAGGCTGAAAAGACAAGATGGACGCCAACATACCACCACCACCATACACACGGGGACTGGATGTAAAAAAAAAAGCACATGAGTGCTTTATTCCATTATCCTCGATATAAAAAAAAATTAAATAAAAATAAAACCATCTGACTAGGAGCGACTGGAAAAAAAAAACCTACGTTTTTTCTGGAAGGAATTTTTGTTGGTGGGTTTTGGGGTTTGTTTTTTTTTTCGTTCATCGGCTAGAGCTCCGAGGTTCACCAATGGTGAGATTTTTGCGTATGCTACCCCCCCCCCCCCCACCCCACCCCTCCTCCCACCCCTCCCCCTCTCCCACTATTTAGGTAGCCGTATTCCGGCTTCAAAGATGAGGTGCTTTCGAAAACCTCCTTAATATCTCATCACTCATGAGGACATGAAAACCACAATCAAAAAACCCACAGGACTCTTTGAAGAGCTCCTGACTTCAGTGGGAAAAAAAACAACCCTGCAAACTGAAAGTGGTACGGGCACGTCACACTGTGAACATGTGGACTGGCCAAGACTGTCCTACTACAGGGAACAGTACAAGGAGGAGGGAGACGGAAGAAGAGGCAGACAGAGAAAACTGATAGGAAGACAACATCAGAGAGTGGAGGACTGGTAGCCTTGAGTGGAACGATTTGCTACAGGAAGCAGAGTACTGCAAGGAGTGGAGGAAGCTGGTTGCAAAATCTTCAGTGGTGCCCCCACGGGACTA
This sequence comes from Rapana venosa, assembly GCA_028751875.1. Taxonomy (NCBI): domain Eukaryota; kingdom Metazoa; phylum Mollusca; class Gastropoda; order Neogastropoda; family Muricidae; genus Rapana; species Rapana venosa. Next base: position 48,552,417 of record CM054159.1, on the reverse strand, counting down.
CGGGATACATGAAGGTGAAGGTGATTCCGATTTCGGGGGTGGAGTCTAAACGCGACACTGTGTGCAAGCTGGGTTTTTTTGTTTTCTGTCATCTGTTCCTACCGGCACACACAATGGCCTACTCTTCCGAAAGCGGAACAGGTTTTTAACGTGTGTGCAAGATGTTTGTGGTTTTTTTACGTGCGTTCGCACACAGGGAGCCTCAGTTTACAGTCTCAAAACCTAAGGACTTTTTGACATTCAGTTCGATTTTTATTTTTTTTTGGTGGTCAAAACTGGTGAGAAGAAAAGTGTGAGGTTGAGAATCGAACTCAGAACCTCAGCGGTTTAACTTTTTTGTTGGCGGACGAACGTATTTTTAAAAAAAAAAACCATTCTGCCAACCCTCACTTCTGAAAATCCCGGAGCAGCTAAACAAACTTGAATTCCTCACCTCCCCACCCCCCTTCCACACACACACTCACCCCCCCCCCTTCATCTCCCCCACTCCACACACGCGCGCGCGCACACACACACACACACACACACACACACACACTCACACCACACACACACACACACACACACACACACACACCCCACACACACACACACACAGAGGGAGGAGGGGATAGCCTAGTGGTTAGAACATTGCGCTCACAATCTGACGATCCGGGTTCGATTCCCGTTCAAGGGGATATTTTCCTCTGGAGTTATCAGTGCAGACTCCACTCTCCCCAAAAGTCCTTCGGATGAGATTGTAAACCGAGGCCCCGTGTGCCAACGCACGCAGAACATCTTGCGCACACGTTAAATCCTGTTCCGCTTTTCGGAAGAGTAGGCCATTGTGTGCCGGTGGGAACAGATGACAGAATTGACAAAACCGCACACACACGGGGACTGGATGTACAAAAGCACATAAGTGCTTATCCCATTATCCTCGATATAAAAGAATAAAATAAACAAATACAAAACACACGCACGCACACACGCACATATACACACACACATACAGTCACACACACACACACGTACAAACACACACACATACGTACATACACACATACGCACACGTACACACACACACACACACACACACACACACACACACACACACACACAGTCACGTACACACATACACACACACACACACACACACACACACACACACACACACACGAACACGAAGCATCCCACCCTACACATCATCCCAGGTGCCCTTTTCCATTAAAACAGTCGCTGAATGGGAGAATTGAAAAAAACACAAAAAAAACAAAAAAAGGTTTGACAGCTAACAGCAAGTTGTTCGTTACGCGAGTGTTAATCCGACAGTCATCAAGGAGAAAAGCGAACTGTTAACAAGTAGTTCGGGGGAGGGGGAGGG
>CM054159.1:48533554-48548554 GCA_028751875.1 Rapana venosa | reverse complement strand
GCAGAAAGCAGCGATAAAAAAATGAATAGTGTACATTATTATTATTTTATAGTGTTTGCATCGTAGTATATTACTGTATCGTTTTGTATCGCTTTGTATTGTGTCATTTGTATTGTCTAGCATGCTACTTACGGTCATTGCAGATTTCTCCAGGTCATGGTCTTTTCCACGGAAAGCACGTACGTCGCCACAAGTACAGCGACACCAATATTCAGACAAGGCCTGACGTGAAATCAAGGAACACAAAGAGATCCATCTGCAACCAAACGGATGACATCGATTTTATTCTGCAATAACAGCAACTTAAAATCCTCAGAGGTTGGAAGCATGGCTGCCTAAATAGACGATGTACTTGAAAACAGCCCTTCAAATAAACTTTTCAACCAGTGTGTAATAACAGTCTCATAGTGATTCCCAGGTGGGATGAGTGAGGTAAAGGTAAAGGTGTCCCATAACCTATGTGGTCGTAGGGGAGTGAGGCATCAAAGACCTCAGCCTCTCCAGAAGCCAGCATATTGAGGGCAGTGGCGCCCATCTCCTCTCCCTCGCTGCTTGACCTTCCCTGACCCTAAAAGAGGGCAGGTACCCATTTTTACAGCTGGGAGAACTTGGGGGACTGTACTGAAGCCAAGGCGCGCAAACAGTCACCCAATCCAAGTGGTAACCCACGCTCGACGCTGCTTAACCTTGGCTTGGGGGAAAAGCGAGTGCTGTGACCACCGATGACATCGATGAGTGAGACACAGTGTATATTGTGGGGGACTCCAGGCTTCCTATCCCCTAGTCTAGTAGAGGTATGTATGTTTGTCCGTCGTGTCCGACGATGACCTCCAAAACAGCAGAGGAGGCAGCTGCTGTTTTGGAAACTGGGCAGAAATTTGATTATAGTGGAGATGCCTTGCCCACAGTACATCCCCACTCTCTCGGCCAAGTGGGCATAAGGACAGTCAGCGTTGGAGATGTTCTCCAAAGGCCAACCAGCCCCCAGGGCTGCAGCACATAAGAACTGTGCGAGTCAAGCCTCCTAGTCAGAGAGTCCTAGTCGATCACTAAAGACTAAGCTGTAACGTGGAATTCCATGAATGGGAAAGAAAGCCACTGGTCATACAGCCTCTCACTTCGCTGTTGCCCCGAGTGTAGGGGGGCTGTGGTTGAGGTGGTACCTCTGATGTCTGGCTGCTGCTGCTACACTCTACCTGGGAGGGTGGACGGGCATCTCTGGTCCTCATCCATCTCCTGAATCTCTCACAGTGCTGGCTCCAAGCGCCACAACACCCCGGGACCTACCTCGCCTCTTCAGCAGGCGTGCTAGACTATGAGAGGGGGTCGATGTTATCACGGCATCACTGGGCGTAGCTTAACTTTCATGAGGCAGGTTACCGGCCAAGGCGGATGAAGTTAGTCCCTGGAACTCAAGGGCTACGTGTTGGAGGCCAAGGCGAGCCACCTTGATGGAGGACATGGGGCTGTGGTCTGGCATGGCCAGGGAGGTGTTTTTTTTCTTCCTGTCACCTCCTTCTTGTTCATTTTTCTGCCTTCTTGGTCCATTCTTCTTCCTGTTTCCAGAAAGACTTAGAAGATCACGATTCTCTCCCTCGCCGAAGTGGGATGCGCTGGGCCTGACTTGTCAGGCGCTTAACAGCAACTTTGCTTATATGACAGACAGTACTTGCTGTCTGAGCGTTCGAAGAAGAAGAAGAAGAAGAAGCAGCTCTCAAATCAGTGATATGACTTGACTATTGAAATAACTGTACACTACAGGAACGGGACAGCTCAGTGGTCAGAGCACTCGCTTTCCCCCCAGCCAAGGTTAAGCAGCATCGAGCGTGGTTACCACTTGGATGGGTGACCGTTTGCGCTGCCTTGGCTTCAGTACAGTCCCCCTGTTCACCCAGCTGTAAATGGGTACCTGCCCTCTTTAGGGTCAGGGATGGGAAAGCAGTGAAGGAGAGGAGATGGGTGTCGCCCTCAATATGCTGGCGCCTTGAGAAGTTGAGGTCTCTGATGCCTCGCTCCCCTACGACCACACAGGTTATGGGACACCTTGACCTTTACATCCATAGACCCTAACACTGACCCATCCTAAGCACACAGTCTGGCAGTGATTGTGTCTGTAACTTGGAGTCTATGTGACAAGACTACAGAATTGCATTAAACAGCATTGGACGTACTAACGTAATGCCTGCATTTTTTTTTACGTTCCTCGGCTAGAGCTCCAAGGTTCACTGATGGTGAAATTCTGCGTTTGCGACCGGTTTTTTTTAACCTACCATTAAGGTAGCCACATTCCGACTTCAGGGGAATATTGCCTGCATATTAACGGCAGTTGGAGGCTACAAGGCTGAAGGCATCATCATCATCACCCGCTGACCCGGGTTCGAATCTCGATCAAGGGGATTTTTCCTCTGGAGTTAGCGTCAGTGCCGATTCCACTCTCCCTCAAAAGTCTTTCGGAAGAGACTATAAACCGAGGTCCCGTGTTCGAACGCACGCAGAACATATTGCGCACACGTTAAAATCCGTTCCGCTTTTTTGGAAGAGTAGGCCACTGTGTGCCAACAGGAACGGACGACAAAATTGACAAACCTGCATACACATGTGGACTGGATGTAAAAAAAAACCCCATGAGTGCTTATTCCATTATCCTCGAAATAGAAGAATTTTTTTTTTTAAATAAAAAATAATCATCGTCGTCGTCATCATAGACGAATGAGACGATTATGACGATGACGACGACGAAGAAGAAAGCATATCTGATGAAAACAATGATCTAGTTGCTCAGCATAATGAACACCTGTAACAAAGTAAGGTAAAGGTGTCCCATAACCTATAAGGTCGTAGGGGAGTGAGGCATGAGACCTCAACTTCTCCAGGGGCCAGCATATTGAGGGCGGCGCCCATCTCCTCTCCCTCGCTGCTTGATATTCCCTGACCCTAAAGAGGGCAGGTACCCGTTTACAGCTTGGTGAACTGGGGGGACTGTACTGAAGCCAAGGCGCGCAAACGGTCCCCCATCCAAGTGGTAACCACGCTCGACGCTGCTTAACCTTGGCTGGGGGAAAGCGAGTGCTCCGACCACTGAGCTATCCCGTCCCCCAAAGTATTTAACTGAATTGTATACCACTTTAAGTCCCGGCAGACTTCTCATGACTAAAATTCAGGCTGCTCTCCTCGGGGAGAGCGCGTCGCCGCAAGAACAGCGCCACCCACATTTTTATTTTCCTGTCTACATTTGTTTCCCTATCAGCGTGGCTTTTTTTCCTACAGAATTTTCCCAGGGGCAAATCTTACGATGCCGTGGTTTCTTTTACGTGCGGTGAATGTGTGTTGAACATTTGACCTCGGTTTATCGTCTCATCCTAAAGAGATCTATGACGTAAGTATAGATGGCGTAAGTCGGCACATTTCAAATCAGTATGAGTCAAACAAATGCGCATGCACGTACTCACGCGCGCGCGCGCTGACCCCTCCCCCCCCCCCTCTCCCCCCCACACACACACACACTTGGCCTGTGTACTAGTTTCGGATGAGGAGATCAACCGAGGTTCCGTGCAATACTCATTTTATAGTGCACGTAAAAGAACCCACGGCAACAAGAGAGTTGTTCCTGCCAACATTCTGTAGAAAAAAGCCACTCTGATAAGAAACTAAATACATATGTAGAGAGGAAAAGAAAAAAATAATGGGTGGCGCTGCTCTTGTGGCGACGCGCTCTTCTCAGAGAGAGCGGCCCGAGTTTCACGCAGAGAAATCTGCCGTGACTTAAAGTGGCATACAATACAGCTCAACTCAACACAATTCAACAACAACAACAACAACAACAACACACACACACAGAGAAAATTAAGGGGGCAGGATACCCTGGTGGTCAGAGCAATGCACTTGCATTTCCACAGGCCTGAGTTCAATCCTCCATCTAGACCCCATTCAAGGGGATATTTTCCCCTGGAGTTAACATCAGTGCAGACTCCACTCTCCCCAAAAGTCCTTCGGACGAGACTATAAACCGAGGTCCCGTGTGCGAACGCACGCAGAACATCTTGCGCACACGTTAAAACCCGTTCCGCCTTTTGTAAGAGTGGTCTATTGTAATCCGGTGGGAACGGATGACAAGATTTACAAAAGTGCACGCATATGGGGACTCGATGTAAAATTTTTTAAAAAGACACGAGTGCTTTATTCTTTATCTTTGAAATAAAAAGACTTTTTAAAATATTAGATCGATAAGTAGATAGAAATGCCTATTATTTTGGAATCAACAACAAGAAAAAAACAAAAACAAAACAAAACAAAACAAAGCCAAATAAAAACCCAAAACAAAACAAACAAGAAACAGAATACAAACATAGCCCCCAACGTGGATCTGTCCTCAAATAACAGAAAAGCAGACCCCCCTCCCCCAAAAAACCAACAACAACAAAACAAACAACAGCAACAAAAAACAAAAAATAAAAAATAAAACAATCAAAAACAAAAACAACAACCAAAACAAAACAAAAACCACAGACTCCCACACAGAGAGACACAGACACAGACACACGCACACACACACACACACACACACACACACACACACACACACACACACACACACACACACGTAACCCTCTGATACCACTTTTCGGTGGAAGGACGTTAAACTGAAGAACTAACACAGAGAGACAGAGAACACCAAGAAATGGATTTCAAGATAGGAAATGAAACATCATTCTTTGAGATGGCATCAGGCTATGAAGTGACATCCGTCTCATCTTTGAAATGACATCAGTCTATGAAATGACATCAGTCTATGAAATGACATCAGTCTATGAAATAAAACATCAGTCTATGAAAAGAAATGGTATTAGTCTATGAAATGGCATCAGTCTATGAAATGACATCAGTCTATGAAAACGACATCAGTCTATGAAATGACATCAGTCTATGAAAACGACATCAGTCAATGAAATGACATCAGTCCATGAAATGACATCAGTCTATGAAATGAAACATCAGTCTATGAAATGACATCAGTCTATGAAATGTAACATCAGTCTATGAAATGAAACATCAGTCTATGAAATGACAGTTTATGAAATGACATCAGTCTATGAAATGAAAGATCAGTCTATGAAAATGACATCAGTCTATGAAATGAAACATCAGTCTATGAAAATGACATCAGTCTATGAAAATGACATCAGTCTATAAAATGAAACATCAGTCTATGAAATGAAACATCAGTCTATGAAATGACATCAGTCTATGAAATGAAACATCAGTCTATGAAATGAAACATCAGTCTATGAAAATGACATCAGTCCATGAAATTACATCAGTCTATGAAATAACATCAGTCTATGAAATGAAAGGACACATCAGTCTATGGAATGACATCAGGCTATGAAATATCAGTATATTAAATGAAACACCAGTTTATGAAAATGGCATCAGTCTATGAAATGAAAAATCAGTCTATGAAATGAAACATCAGTCTATGAAATGAAACATCAGTCTATGAAATGACACATCAGTCTATGAAATGACATCAGTCTATGAAAACGACATCAGTCTATGAAATGACATCAGTCCATGAAATGACATCAGTCTATGAAATGTAACATCAGTCCATGAAATGACATCAGTCTATGAAATGACAGTCTATGAAATGACAGTATATGAAATGACATCAGTCTATGAAATGAAACATCAGTCTATGAAAATGACATCAGTCTATAAAATGAAACATCAGTCTATGAAATGACATCAGTCTATGAAATGAAACATCAGTCTATGAAATGAAACATCAGTCTATGAAAATGACATCAGTCCATGAAATTACATCAGTCTATGAAATAACATCAGTCTATGAAATGAAAGGACACATCAGTCTATGGAATGACATCAGGCTATGAAATATCAGTATATTAAATGAAACACCAGTTTATGAAAATGGCATCAGTCTATGAAATGAAAAATCAGTCTATGAAATGAAACATCGGTCTATGAAATGAAACATCAGTCTATGAAATGACACATCAGTCTATGAAATGACATCAGTCTATGAAATGAAACATCAGTCTATGAAATGGCATCAGTCTCAGTCTATGAAAATGACATCATTCTATGAAATGAAACATCAGTCTATGAAATGACATCAGTCTATGAAAATGACATCAGTCTATGAAATGGCATCAGTCTCAGTCTATGAAAATGACATCAGTCTATGAAATGACATCAGTCCATGAAATGACATCAGTCTATGAAATGAAACATCAGTCTATGAAATGAAACATCAGTCTATGAAATGACACATCAGTCTATGAAATGAAACATCAGTCTATGAAATGACACATCAGTCTATGAAATGAAACACCAGTCTATGAAATGGCATCAGTCTCAGTCTATGAAAATGACATCATTCTATGAAATGAAACATCAGTCTATGAAATGACATCAGTCTATGAAAATGACATCAGTCTATGAAATGGCATCAGTCTCAGTCTATGAAAATGACATCAGTCTATGAAATGACATCAGTCTATGAAATGACATCAGTCTATGAAATGACATCAATCTATGAAATGAAACATCAGTCTATAAAATGACATCAGTCTATAAAATGAAACATCAGTCTGTGAAATGACATCAGTCTATGAAATGACATCAGTCTATGAAATGACATCAGTCTATGAAATGACATCAGTCTATAAAATGACATCAGTCTAGGAAATATCATCAGTCTAGAAAATGACATCAGTCTATCAAATAACATCAGTCTATGAAAATGACATCAGTCTATGAAATGACACATCGGTCTATTAAAATGACATGAGTCTATGAAATCACATCAGTCTATGAAATGAAACATCAGTCTATGAAATGAAACATCAGTCTATGAAAATGACATCAGTCTATGAAATGACACATCAGTCTATGAAATGACACATCAGTCTATGAAAATGACATCAGTCTATGAAATAACATCAGTCTAGAAAATGACATCAGTCTACGAAATAACATCAGTCTATAAAATAAAACATCAGTCTATGAAATGACATCAGTCTATGAAATGAAACATCAGTCTATGAAATTAAACATCAGTCTATGAAATGACATCAGTCTATGAAATGACATCAGTCTATGACATGCAATTTCATCAGTCTATGAAGCGACATCAGTCTATGAAATGACATCACACTCATCTATTAATAACATCAGTCTCTGAAATGAAACATCAGTCTCTGAAATGAAACATCAGTCTCTGAAATGAAACATCAGTCTCTGAAATGAAACATCAGTCTATGAAATGACATCAGTCTATGAAATGAAACATGAGTATATGAAATGACATCAGTCTCATATATTAATGACATCAGTCAATGAAATGACATCAATCTATGAAAATGAAACATCAGTCTATGAAATGACATCAGTCTATGAAATGAAACATCAGTCTATGAAAATGAAACATCAGTCTAGGAAAATGACATCAGTCTAGGAAATGAAATGACATCAGTCTATATCCTAACATGCCAAATGAACGCATTGGGAAAAGCTGACGTTCTTGACGGGCTCAGCAGATTTGCGTGTGCGATCAACCCATCTCACTTCTGACAACCAACCGAAACACACACACACACAAAACCCATCACAAAAAAACCCAACTGTCACTGACAACACTGACCTCGTTCCTCTCAAAAACCCATGGCAGTTCATGGCACGGCTCAGTAATCCTCTTCACACCCAAATGGCAAGCGCTGACATGACATGACATGAAACACGTGACACACTGACACACCACTATAAACTTGTCCACACACCGAAATATTCCTCCCTACTCCATATCGCTCGTTCGCATACACATGTACACACAACACACCACTCCTTCTAGCTTGCTCAAAGCCAGCTAGCTATAGGCCAAGCAGTGACAGAAGGGAGACAGAAGCAAGGTCGCTGGTTGCACGTTCGATTCCCACCTGTCGCACGTGCTCACGCGCGCGCCTCATGCGCGCACAGAGACGCTTTTTAGCTGTCAGTCAGGGGCTGTGTGTGTGTGTGTGTGTGTGTGTGTGTGTGTGTGTGTGTGTGTGCGTGGTGTGTGTGTGGTGTGTGTGGTGCGTGTGGTGTGTGTGTGTGTGCGTGTGTGTGTGTGTGTGTGCGTGTGGTGTTATGTGTGTGGGGGGGGGGATAGGTGTGGTGTGTGCGTGGGGGGGTGGATGGGTGTGTGTGGGGGGAGGGGGGATAGGTGTGTGTGTGCGTGGGGGGTGGATGGGTGTGTGTGTGCGTGGGGGATAGGTGCGTGGAGAGGTATGGATGTGTGGTGCAGGGGGAGGGGGGTGGAGGGGGGGGGGGGGTGTGCGTGGAGGGGGCGGGGATAGGTGGGGGTGTGTGAGTAGGTTTTTTTAAATAAATTTTATTTTATTCTTTTATATCGAGCATAATGGAATAAGCACTTATGTGCTTTTTTTATATCCAGTCCCCGTGTGTATGCGGTTTTGTAAATTCGGTCATCTATTCCCACCGGCACACAATGACCTACTCTTACGAAAAGCGGAACAGGATTTAACGTGTGCGCAAGATGTTCTGTGTGCGTTCGCCACACGGGACCTCATCTGAAGGACTTTTGGGGAGAGTGGAGTCTGCACTGATGTTAACTCCAGGGGAAAAAATATCCCCCTGAACGGGAATCGAACCCGGGTCATCAGATTGCGAGCGCAATGTTCTAACCACTAGGCTATCCCCCGTCCCTCCAGGTATGGATGTGTGTGTGTGGGGGGGGGGGGGGGAGGGGGTGTAGGTCGGTGGGGGGAGGGGGAGGTGGTAGTCTACACCAGTAGCTTTGGTCACAGAACAGCCATTTCTTTGTCAGCTGTTGTCGCTTGCAGAGAATGTGCTTTATTTATTTCAGAAAATACAACAGAATTTGGTTGGTTGGTTGTTGTGGGGGTTTTTTAAAAGTAGTGGCCGGGGTTTTATTTTGCTGCTTGCAGTGAGATAATCCTGCCCTTACAGGGAACAGTACAAGGAGGGAGACGAAGAAGAAGAGGCAGACAGAGAAAACGATGGAAAGACAGCATCAGAGAGTGGACTGACTGGCCTTGAGTTGATACGAATCGCTACGGAAAGCAGAAGAGTGTGGGGAGTGGAGGAAGCTGGTTGCAAAATCTTCAGTGGTGCCCTCATGGTCCACGGGACTACGGGATAGGTGAAGGTGGGTGAGATAATCCTGCAATGATTAGACCCAATCCAATCTTCTTCTTCGTTGGAACGCTCAGATAGCAAACTGTTGTCTGTCATATGAGGGAATACGCGTTGCGCTGCCGTTAAGCGCCTGACAAGTCAGGCCCAGCGCATCCGACTTCAGAGTGAGAGAGAATGTGTTAGTTTTTAAGTCTTCCTGGCAAAACAAACAAAAAGGGCAGGAGAATGGACCTAGAAGGCAGAAAATAGACAAGAAGAAGGTGACGGGAAGAAACAGGAACGAGGCAGAAACAAAGAGAGGGATAGAAAAGAGGGAAGTCCTTGCACAGAATTTCCAGAAGGTGGGGATACTATAATATATAATATATATACTGACAGGGGTGCCTGACATCCCCACGAGAAGTGAAACTTAATGTCTAAAAAATAAAAAGCTCAAAACCAAACTGACCATACCAAAGGACTTCCCCATCCCCAGGCCAAAAGCTGTGTCAGTTATTGATGTCAGCTAATTGCCAAGGCCTACACTAAAATGTTGTTATGTTGTAACATATTGTGTTGAGATTGCCTTCAGCCATGACAAACTCTTAACACAACAACCCGCACTCTCCATTAAGGAGAGAAAAAAATCCTCTGAAGTCAGAGTATAGCTGCCTATATGGTGAGGTACTCTAAAGCAGTCATACCCCCAAACTTCTCATCCAGTGCACTTCCTATCTCACAGTGATTCCCAGGTGGGAGGAGTGAGTCAAAGTGCATGCTCTGGGTGACCCCCAGGGTGTTAAACTGGGGAACGCACAACAACAACAACAATAACAACAACATTTCATTTATTTATTTCATTTATACCACTTTAAGTCACGAGATTGCTCTGCGTGAAATTCGGGCTGCTCTCCCCGTGGAGAGCACGTCACCACAAGAGCAGCGCCACCCTTTTTTTTTCTTTTTTTTTTGGTCTGCAACTGTATTTCTTTCCCTATCAGAGTGGCTTTTTTTCTAAGAATTTTGCCAGGGACAACTCTCTTGTTGCCGTGGGTTCTTTTACGTGCGCTGCATAATTTTCTGTAACACACGGGACCTCGGTTTATCGTCTCATCCGAAAGACTAGCGCCCAGACCACCACTCATGATCTAATGGATGGGGGAAAAGTTTCGGGCCCAGACGGGATACGAACCACGCACACTTCCGACCCAGACTTTTCGCATTCTAGACAGACGCGTTACCTCCAGACCACCGATCCACCAACAGGCCAAACGACAGATGACAGACATAATCGTTTCAATAAGTAAGAACTAGAACAGTACATAACCTGAATTTTAATCATGTACAAAACAAAACAAAAAAGAAAATCGGGGACGGGATAGCTCAGTGGTTGGAGCACTCGCTTTCCCCCAGCTAAAGTTAAGCAGCATCGAGCGTGGTTACCACTTGGATGGGTGACCGTTTGCGCGCCTTGGCTTCAGTACAGTCCCCCAGCTGTAAATGGGTACCTGCCCTCTTTAGGGTCAGGGAAGGTAAAGCAGCGAGGGAGAGGAGATGGGCGCCGCCCTCAATATGCTGGCCCCTAGAGAAGCTGATGCCTCACCCCCCTACGACCTTATAGGTTATGGGACAGCTTTACATTTTTTACCAAAGAAAATCAATGTGTCTCCTAGTCCACATTAAGCTGAGCTAGCCACTTTCTTCAATGTGGATTGCGAATCCTGCTCAAACTAAAATCCGTAAACACACAAGGTATTTCACTTCTAGCTACTAGGTAAGCTAAGCTAAAAGCCTTAGTATGGACAGCAAGAGTGGCCACAGTGTGGTGGTAATTTATATATTTATTTATTTATTTACTTATTTATTAATTTATTTATTTATGTATTTTAATCGTTTATCTATCTATTTCTTTATCTATTTCATTTTTTTCTTTTATTTCGAGGATAGTGTTATAAGCACTCATTGCTTTTTTTTTACATCCAGTCACCCGTGTGTATGCAGTTCTGCTAATGTCATCCTTTTCCACCGGCACACGATGGCCTACTCTTCCAAAAATCAAACCGGGTTTCAACGTGTACGCCACGATGTTCTACGTAGCTTTCACACACGGGACCTCAGTTTACAGTCTCATCCGAAAGAACTTTTAGGGGGAAGTGGGAATCGGCATTGATATGATGTTAACTCAGAGAGGGGGGGAAAAAATCCTCTTGAACGAGATTGGAACCCGGGTCAGCAGATCACGAGCGCGACACTGACCACCAGGCTACCCTTACTCCCCTTCCCCCCCTCCCCTCTCTAAGTGGTGGCTGGCGGGGTTACAGAGTTAGGGGGGTCAGCAAGATCAACCTGTTTGAAATTCCGGCTGCCAATCATTGGCAGAGGGCCGAAATGCAGAAGCGTGTTGCGCAGAAGCAACACAGCAAGCCCATCTCCTCCTGTTCATGTACACTGTAAGCTAGGCTTTTCCGCCTTCCAGACAAGAACTCATCGGATTTTTTTCTTTTCTAAACAGACACACGCTACGCACAAGCAAGCAAGCGCACGCGGACGCACGCATACACAGAGTACATAGGGTATCCTAGAAATTAAAGCATTGGAGTAGATAAGAATAAACACACATACAGAGACGCGTGCACATACATACACACACGCGCGCGCACGCAAGCATGCATGTATGCAAACACACGCACAGTGCACACATGGTTATTCCTAAAAAAATAAAAGAATCTAAATATACATATACACACATATCCGTGTGCAGAACATCTTGCGCACACGTTAAAACCTGACTATTCTAAACATAAAAGAATCTAACTACCCACACCCACACAGTCTTTCTCTGTCTGTCTTTCTCTCTCATCCCATCCACACACACACACACACACACACACGCAGAGTCACCCCCAAAAAACACACATACACACACAGTCCCTACCCACCCACCCACACATACACACATAGAGTCTCTCTCTCACCCCTCAACACACACACACACACACACACTCAGCCCCCCACCCACCCACCCACTCCCCCTCACACACCCACAGTCCCCCCCCTCACCCCTCCCCACCCACCCACCCACCCATCCATCCACCCACCCACACACAACGACAAAACAGGAACTACACACACACATGAGTGAGTGTGTTGCATGTGGAGGACAGAGAGAGAGAGAGAGAGAGAGAGAGAGAGAGAGGAGAGAGAGAGAGAGAGAGACAGACAGACAGACAGACAGACAGACAGAGGGAGAGACAGAGAGAGAGAGCGAGAGAGAGAGAGAGAGAGCGAGAGAGAGAGAAAGTGAGAGAGCGAGCGAGAGGAGAGAGAGAGAGAGAGACAGAGAGAGACAGCGAGAGAGAGAGAGGGGGGATGGAGGACAAGACAACAAATTATGCATTGGGATAAAACAGCAGATCAAGGAGGGGAAGACATAAAGGCCAGGCAATATGACCACAAGGAAATGAGATAGCAGGCCACACACACACACACAGCAGGCCACATACATACATACACACACACACACAGAAGGACACACACACACACAGAAGGACACACACACACACACACACAGAAGGCCACACACACACACACACAGAAGGACACACACACACACTCACACACACATACAGCAGGCCACACACACACATACATAGAGCAGGACACACACACACACACACACATACACACACACACACACACACAGAGAAGGCTACTCACACACACACAACACACACACACACACACACACACACACTCACAAACACACATGCAGAAGGCCACACACACAAACAGCAGGCCACACACACGCGCGCGCGCGCGCGCACGCACACACACACACACACACACACACACACACACACACACACACACACACACACAGAAAGCAGTTGGGGAGGGGGCAGGAAGAGAGAGAGAGAGGGGGGGGGGTGAGGGTTAGAGAGAGGGTGGAAGGAGTTTGAGGGAGGGAGAGGGGGTGGAGACAGAGAGGGAGGGAGAGATAGAGGGAGGGAGAGGTAGAGGGAGAGGTAGAGGGAGTAGGGAGAGAGAGAGAGGGAGGGAGAGAGAGAGGCAAAGACAGGGAGATCGAAAGAAAGAAACAGAGAGAGGGGGGATTGATAGTGAGAGAGGGGGTGGAGAGAGAGGGGGGGAGGTGGAGGGAGAGATAGAGGGAGGAGTGATAGAGGGAGAGAGGGAGAGAGAGAGAGACAAAGACAGGGAGATCGAAAGAGAGAAACAGAGAAATAGACAGACAGACAGACAGAGACAGAGCGACAGAAAGTGAGGGAGATGGGAGACAAAGTGACAGAGAGACAGACAAAATGGGACACAAAGACTGCCATCAACATGGAGACCACACACACACACACACACACACACACACACACACACACACACACACAACACACACAAAGATCATGCTACCAGTCTTACGCATTTACACATACACTTGCAGCAACCCCCAGCAAAACTCACGCAATCCACCAGAGGTCTCACAAAGTTTATAACTCCCTCTACTTCAAACATAGGGACTTGTTCGATACAAAATTAATATTCTATGATTAACTTTGTACGTGGCAGTACATATCAATATAATTATCACATCGCATACACATTCAGTTTTTTTGTAAGGAGTTCACAATGTTTTGGAGGCACCGTGGTCGAGTGGTTTAGGCGGTCAACTCGTGATCCAGAGGTCGCGGGTTCGATCCCCGCTCGGCTCGGTGTTGTGTCCTTGGGAAAGACACTTTACTCCTATTTTCCTCACTCCACCCAGGTGTACAAGTAGGTACCAGCTCTGCTGGGGAAGTATCTGGCGACAGACTAGCGTCCTGTCACAGGGGTGGTGAAAAACCATCAGTTCGCTTAACGCTACAGAAACCGGGATAAGCTCCGGCTCTATGAGCCTTCTGGCTCGAAAGAACATACTTTTTTTTTTCACAATGTTTTGAGTATGTAACCATCAATAGCGATTGTTTCAGAGTCTTTTAAGGACCTCCACTTACTGGAGACGGGATAGCTCAGTGGTCAAAGCACTTGCTTTCCCTAGCCAAGGTTAAGCAGCGTGGTTACCACCTGGATAGGTGACCGTTTGCGCGCCTTGGCTTCATCACAGTCCCCCAGTTCACCCAGCTGTAAATGGGTACCTGCACTCTTTAGGATCAGGGAAGGTAAAGCAGCGAGGGAGAGGAGATGGGCGCCGCCCTCAATATGCTGGCCTATAGAGAAGTGAGGTCTCTGACGCCTCGCTCCCCTACGACCACATAGATTATGGGACTCCTTTACCTTTACTTTTTTACTGGCCTCTCGAGGCGTGGCTACACTATGGATTTTAAAGGTGAGAATATTTCATATTTAAGAAAAGCGTTCTTTTGTCTCTCGGTATATGTCTTCCTTTGCTACTGCAGCAGGATCAATGTATTTGTAATCACGTCTGAGATGTAGGTTACCCACAGTACTCAATGTAAAAGGTAAAGGTGTCCCATAACCTATAAGGTCGTAGGGGAGCGAGGCGTCAGAGACCTCACTTCTCCAGGGGCCAGCATATTGAGGGCGGCGCCCATCTCCTCCCCCTCGTTCCTTTACCTTCCCTGACCCTAAAGAGGCAGGTACCCATTTACAGCTGGGTGAACTGGGGGAACTGTACTGAAGCCAAGGCGCGCAAACGGTCACCCATCCAAGTGGTAACCATGCTCAACGCTGCTTAACCTTGGCTGGGGGAAAGTGAGTGCTCCGACCACTGAGCTCTCCCGTCCCCCCAGTACTCAATGTACTCGTCTGTAAAATGATCTGTATGCCTGTGACAAGACAGCAGGGCCATTTTAAGTTAAAGAATTAAAT
>CM054159.1:48496054-48523554 GCA_028751875.1 Rapana venosa | reverse complement strand
AGAGAGGTCAGTCCAACAGGTACTTCTCAAGGTCCTATCAATCAAACTTTGGCCCCCCAGCATCAAATGCAGCAAGTCAAAGGGAGTACAGGAACGAGGCCAGTCAAGTGCAACATGGGGACTCCAGAAACCAGACCAGGAACAGATCTCTGACCAAATCCAGAGACTCTGCTTGTCTGGATAGGCCAAACACTTCAAGTGAAGAGCCCAACTTGAAGCCGATTGCCCCAGGTGTACACTCCTACAGCGAGGTGGCAAGACAACCAACCGTTCAAGGCAGCAGGAGGCTGGTGCTGATCAAAGACCAAGGCAGCAGAGTGACCAGGAACTATCCAAGAAGACCAAGTGAGCAGTCTGTGCCCAGAGTCCAGCACCAGTCCAGGGTGATTCGAGAAACTAGTGCTTCTCCTGTTCGGGACACTAGCAGTGAGGAACACAATAGACATGACGAATCTGCCACAAAGGAAATAGAAGAACAAAACAAAGATGAACAGGACAATGACAGTACTATTGAGAATGAGAGTGAAGATGAACTCCGTGATGATGGTGAAACTGGAAATGTTAGAACTGACAAAGAAATGGCAGACAATATGGGTGACATACACTGTGATCAGAACCACAATACTGACATCATCCAAAATCAGCTCGGAAATGATGAGTTAACAGTAGGGAGTGACTCTGACATACAGACTGAGACTACTAACGCCATTAAGAATGATGTGTTTGCAGCAACCCATGACAAGTCAAGTGAACCAGTGACAAAGAATAGCAATACTCCAGAACATGAAGCAATAGCTGGGCAGTTGGATATAACTGGCTGCATTCCTAAACCAAAAAAGCAGAAAAGGACAGTAGAAAAAGAGCAAAGTGAGGCAAAGCAGGGCAAAACTCGCGATGCCCGTTTGTCAGAATCAGGAAGGCAAGCTAGGCCATCTAGGCGTGCTGCCACCCAGAAACAAACAGGCACTGAACAAAATATGCATGCAGTCTCACGCAGATCAGTGAGCCAGTCCAGCATCCTGGACTCTCTCAAACGAGTTCCAGTGGACGATCACTCCAAAGGGAGTGAAGGGGTAGATGGGAAAGAAAAATGTCCTTCCAAGGGAGCCTCCGGCTCCAACAAATAGGACATTGGCCGGGCCACAATGGGTGGAATAGAAACAGGAGGCATTATAAGTCCCCCTCATGATGATGTCCGTGTGCCCCAGGGGAGGCATAGCTTCCAGGACACTAGTTCTGTTGTACATAATGTAAATAACTCTCAGCTTCGTTTTCTCAATTACAATGTTAATGGCTTGTTTCAAAAACTAGATAACTATGATTTCATAAATTTTCTTTTGATGCATGATTTCATTTGCTTGACAGAAACCTTTGTAGCAGAGAATTTTGATTCATCTTTTTTCACTGATTATGTCATGTTTATCTCAAAAGCTAAAAAGTTGTCACACCAAGGACGGTATTCTGGAGGGGTGATCGTCATGATTAAAAGGAAGATTGCAAGTTTTATTGGAAAGATTGATATTGAATATGATAATACAATTGTGATTAAGATCCACAAAGAGCTTTTATCAACCGATAAACATATTCTGGTAGTATGTACATATATACCTCCTCATGATTCTATGTTCTGGTCACTTCAACAAAATGGATATGGAATGGAAATTTTGGAACAGTGTATACTGGATTTGCAAAGTTCAAATGATGATTTTTACCTCATGTTAATTGGAGATTTTAATGCTAGAACTGCTAATGGTAATTATTCCTCCTGTAATGACAATTCTGATTTTGATGTAACAACAGACTATGTTACTGATGATTTTTCTAGAGTATCTCAGGATAACGGCACAGACGTCTTTGGCAGACAACTTCTTGAAATGTGTAACATGTTCGATTGCACAATACTGAATGGCCTGTGTCAACCTAAATTTGATGATGGCTTTACTTATATCTCATCTTCAGGGGCCAGCACTGTTGATTATTTTGTTCTTTCCTGCAAGTTGTTTTTAAGTGTGAATATTGTTGCTGTAGATATCAAAAGTGTTACAGAGTCTGACCACCTACCAATTGTTATGACAATGGACTGTAAAACTGACACGTCTAAAGATACTGACAAAGAGGAGACAGAGGCGAATATTGATTCAGAAAAAATTGTTTGGAAAGACGGCAAGACTGAAGACTTCATTAGGTCACTAAATAGCAATGTGATTCATGAAAATATTAAATCTGCAATGGATTTACTTGATAATGATGTGGATAACAGCTTAGACCTGTTTATCCAGTGCTTAAAGGAAGCTAGTGCATGCATGTTAGTAAAAAATGTTAAGAGACAGAAAAAACGATCTGAATGGTTTGATGCCGAGTGTCATCAAGTTAAAAAGGAAACTAGAACAGCCTTGAATGCTTTTAGAAAAACAAGAAATGATTATAACAGACTCGTTTATGTAACAGCACGAAAAAAGTACAAAAAGCTATTAAAATCCAAACGACAAGCATTCAGAAAGCAAAAAATAGAGTCTCTCACTGCAAATATTTCTAACCAATCACTTTTCTGGAAAGAACTTAGAAGTATGGGATGTAATAATAAAGAGAAATTTACAAATAATATAAAGATTCCAGAATGGGTAAACCATTTTAAAAATGTGTTCCAAAGCAATGATGTTGCTGTTATTCCGCATGCACATACAGATATAAATTTATCCGAAGAAGAAGAACATGAACTAAACAAAGAAATATCTGAAGAGGAAGTAAGTAGAGCTATCAATAAATTGAAGTATGGAAAATCCAGTGGAATCGACGGGATTACTGCTGAAATGTTGAAAAATGGCAGCAAACAGGTTAAACATTTTCTTATTAAGCTTTTCAACACCATATTTAGCAAAGGTATATACCCTCATGTTTGGTCAAAGGCTGTTATAAATCCGATTTATAAGAAAGGTGATACAAATAATGTAGACAATTACAGGGGCATTTCATTGCTAAGCATATTATCAAAATGCTATACATCAATATTAAACTCAAGATTGTATGTGTGGCTTGAGAATAACTCTTTAATTTGTGAAAATCAAGCAGGTTTTCGGAAGAAATATTCCACTATTGATCAGATTTTCAACCTTTATGCCATTGTACAAAAGTGTATGTCAAAAAAAGGCAAAAAGTTATATGTTGCTTTCGTTGACTTCAAGAAAGCGTTTGATAGTGTCAGACATGACAAACTTCTTGAATGTATTAAAGGGCAAGGTATAAGAGGTAAGTTTTTTGCTGCATTATCAGCTATGTATATGTCTTTAATGTCATGTATTAGAGTAAATAATAACTTATCAGAGTTTTTTGAGTGCCCGATAGGCGTGAGGCAAGGCTGCGTATTAAGCCCTACGTTATTTACAGTGTTTATTAACCAATTAGCTAATCAAATAAATGAGAATGGCAGGCATGGAATTCATATGTTACCTGATATTTTTGAACTGTTTATCCTACTGTTTGCAGACGACGTAGCTATACTTTCAGTGACACCATTTGGGTTGCAACAGCAATTGAATATTCTGCAAGATTACTGCAATAACATGCAGTTAACTGTTAATATTGACAAAACTAAGGTAATGGTCTTTAGAAAAGGGGGATTTCTTGCAAAACATGAACAATGGTTTTATAAGGGTGTTAAGTTGGATGTAGTTAATGAATATTGCTACTTAGGCTTCACTTTTACGACAAAGATTAGCACAAAGTTGGGCACTGAAAAATTAGTAACTAAAGGGAAAAAAGCAGTCATTCAGTTAAACAAAGCATTCCATAGGTATAAAGAGATGAATTCAAGCACATTTTTCAAGGTTTTTGATGTTAAAATTCAGCCAATTTTGTTATATGCTTCGGAAATATGGGGTCTAAGTAAAATGGACCATATTGAAAAAGTTCACTTGATGGCAGGCAAGAGATTTTTAGGAGTACCGATAAGAACACCAAATAAAATGGCAGGTATCCGCTTTATATTAATTCTTATACAAATGTAATTAGATACTGGTTTAAGCTTCTACAACTGAGTCCAAACAGATTGCCATACAGTGCTTACCAAATGCTGCTGGAAATCGATAAAAATGGGAAAAATTGCTGGGTATCAAAAGTAAGAGAAATTTTATGTGAAACTGGATTCAATATTGTATGGTTACAACAAGGTGTTGGTGATGTAAAAGCATTTTTGCATGTTTTGAAGGGGAGATTAATCGATATGTTTACCCAAGAGTGGTATGGAACCATAAGAGATAAAGAGAGATATGAAAACTATAGATCATTTAAAACTATTTTTGAAAAAGAAAACTACATTAACTCAATAGACACATATTGTTTTCGAGTTCCTATTACACAAGCTAGGTTGAGTGTTTTACCTCTTAATAACAATGTTTGTAGATACAGTGCAAATGAGCAAGAAAAACTTTGTCCGTTTTGTAAAACAAAATTAGAAAACGAAGCCCATTTTCTGTTTGAATGCTCAATGTACTCCGATTTAAGAGATAAGTTTTTAACTGAATGTATTGATGTACCAATATCAGAGCTACTCGGAACATCAAATGGAGAACACAGTCATTATTTATCCAGATACATATTCCATTCCATGAATAGAAGGAAGAAATTGTTGTGTCATAATGTGACTTAATTGATACGTGTGTCAAATAAGATATGTCTCTACAAATACTGTTTTTATCAACCTGAATTTAAATATTACATATTGATTTAAACCGATTTTGATATATATTGTGTTATAAATATTTACGCAGTCAAATAGCTTTGTTTATCTAGTTCATAGTCCAAGACTTGATCACTGTAGTCATGATTTACTTTAATCGGTTTTTGGTTTGTTGGTTTTCTTTTCTTCCATATACTATGGTACTGTATATACCAGTATGTTGATTCCCCTCCTTCCCCCAAACTCCGTGTATTGTGGCCTAAGGCCAATGTACATATTAAACACGTTCAGCGTTCAGCGTTCTCTCTCTCTCCTCTCTCTCTCTCGATGATACGGATTTTTTTCTCTCTCCTCCTTCATTCATAGATTACTTTTTGGTATGTAGTTTGTTTTGCTCTTGTTGTTGGTGTAGCTCTTTTTTGTGCCCAGAGGGATTGTTGTAAAAAAACAAACAACAACTATGTTTGCTTATACCATGACCCTCTTTAAATAAGATTCATTCCATTCAATTCTTCTCTCTCTCTCTCTCTCTCTTTCCCTCTCTCCCTGCATTGAAAAGGGTAAATACTGCGCTATCGTAACATTAGAAATGCATACTTATTTGTTGCAACTTTACGTTAACTGTCTATAGCTGGGAAATAAATATAATATTGTGGTTCTTGTTGATCATGATGATGTGTAACCCCCTTCAGAAAAGGGCCATGGCCTAAAATCTGAATAAACTAATCGCATTCTCTCTCTCTCTCTCTCTCTCTCTCCTCTCTCTCTCCTCTCTCTCTCTCTCTCTCTCTTCTCTTTCTCTCTCTTACCGATCTTATAGAATTTTCTTGTCGGAAACGTTAATGACCTTCTCTCTCTCTCTCTCTCTCTCTCTCTCTCTCTGTCTCTCTCTCCTTTCCTGTTAACATAACTGATGTCTTCTTCTTCTTTCATTGTACAGTGATTTATGTCCTCTCATATCACTGCTGCTGCGTGTTCTTGTTTTATTTTTTTTATTTTTTATCCCCTAATTGCTTTTCCTTGTTACGGCCATTTTTGTTTTTGGGGCGAGATGTCAGTTTGTTAATCAGGTCAGGTTTTCTTTTTCTGTTCTAAAAGCTTTTCGTTATGCGAAAAGAGAAGCATTGGGGTGATATGATTTATTTCGTTAAAAACTGCCGCGTCTTCTTTCTGGCTCTTTTGGTGCGTGTGTGCACGTGCATATGTGTGTGTGTGCACGCACACGCGCGCGCGTGCGTGTGTGTGTATGCACGTGCATACGAACGTGTGTGAGTGTACATTTGAATTTGTTAAAACTGTTAATCATTGTTGGTTGCATGTGTAGGAGAAGTGGGTTGAATGCAAGCGCTTTGATGTGTTTACAAGACATTATAGCGTTATAATTATAACTTATTGTTATTGTACTGGTGTGTTGTACAATATCAATTCGTAATCATTTTTTTTGTACTGGTGTGTTGTGTTGTACAATATCAATTCATAATTTTGTTTGTACTGGTGTCTTGTGCTGTACAATATCAATTCATACTATTTTTGTACTAGTGTTATGTGCTGTACAATATCAATTCATAATCATATTTGTACTGGTGTGTTGTGTTGTACAATATCAATTCACAATCATTTATGTACTGGTGTGTTGTGTTGTACAATATCAATTCATAATTTTTTGTACTGGTGTGTTGTGTTGTACAGTATCAATTCATAAGATTTTTGTACTAGTGTTATGTGCTGTACAATATCAGTTCATGATCATTTCTGTACTGGTGTGTTGTGCTGTACAATATCAATTAATAATCATTTTTGTACTAGTGTTATGTGCTGTACAATATCAATTCATGATCACTTTTGTACTGGTGTGTTGTGCTGTACAATATCAATTCATAATCACGGCAGATTGACCCATGACAAATTTGTGTACCATCCAACCGTTTTTTGGACACATTGCAAAAACTTTGAAAAAAATGTGTAACACTTGTCGACCAAGCATTGTTCTCTGTTCTTCTTTACCTTCACTTATCCTGTAGTCTTGTAGACCGTTTTGAAGAAACTGTAACCAGCAAAATCTCTATTCAGAAATTATCCAAATATAAAAATCGCCAAAAATCGACTAAGGGAAAAAATTCCGTGCTGACGATTAATTTGCCAATGACGTGGGTGAAGATTTTTTTTCCGTTGACAGAATAGTTTGTCAGGGTAACTCTTTTACACGCAGAATCCGCACATGGATTTGATGAAAAAGCGCAGTAAAATTTGCGATAACAACAATAACATTCAGACTTACCTCAAATCCTTCCGACTTAACTGTCATCAACACATCGAACTCGATAGTATTCCAAATTTCTTCCATCCACACAATGCACTGACCACAATCGTCTCCGATTATTTTCCACTTCTTTCCGTTGAATCAAGCGCTTTTCTTCCCAATTCGTTGCAATTTTTTTCAAGAAATTCAAATGTCGTCTGCGTTCAGTTGAAGTCTCATGTGTCGTGAACTTCGATTGACAGGAAATTAACAACAGCTCTGATGCCGATACACTTTTTCTTCTTTTTTTTTTTTTTAAGGGAAGGGCAGGGGGGGGGGGGGGGGGGGGGGGGAGGGGTGTGATTTTTTTTTTTTTTGGGGGGGGGGGGGGGGGGGGGGTGACAGTAGTTCTCTCCCACGAATAAGTTCACCAATGTCAAGGTCAGTTACGGATCAACTAGTTTTAGAGAAGCTTTAATGAATATTCATTTCTTTTCCTTTTTAAAAAAAACAACAACCTTCTGAACACATTTGTCAGAGATTTTTGCAAATAATTCTTTTCAATCAACTGCGTAAACAAATTAATGAGGCTGGTTGTCATCCTATATTAATTTTACAATATTAGGCCATGCTCTCCATTTTTTGGTTTATTTGTTAGGGACTGTCGTTCGCGCGCGCGTGGCGTGTGTGTGTGTGTGTGTGTGCGCAAAACGTCAAAAAGTGACCATTGCCTAATGACTTGTACACGTGTGTCAGAGAGATACATTATATTATTCTTTTATATCGAGGATAATGGAACAAGCACTTATGTGCTTTTTTACATCCAGTCCCCGTGTGTATGCGGTTTTGTAAATTCTGTCCTCTGTTCCCACCGGCACACAATGGCCTACTCTTACGAACAGCGGGACAGGATTTAACGTGTGCGCAAGATGTTCTGCGTGCGTTCGCACACGGGGCCTCGGTTTAAAGTCTCATCCGAAGGACTTTTTGGGGGGAGAAAGGAGTTTGCACTGATGTGAACTCCAGGAGAAAATATCCCCCTTGAACGGGAATCGAACCCGGGTCGTCAGATTGCGAGTGCAATGTTTTTACCACAAGGCTATCCCGTCCCCCAAGAGAGAGAGAGAGAGAGAGACAGAGACAGAGACAGAGAGAGAGAGAGAATAATTATAATCACTCAACAATAACAGTAATCACGACACAAACCAACAAAAAATACCAAACACCGGGCAAATCATGAATTAAACCATTTATTCATCTTCTCCAAAAAACAACAACAACAACAAAAAAGAAGAACATTTTTGAAGTCGACCTTTATACATCAAAAAACCAAAAGAAGTCTATACGACTATGTACAAACAAACCCAAACAAAAACAAAAAAGGTATCCCTCAAGACAAAATCTCTTGATTTTATTTTTTTGTTTAAAAAAGAACAAAACATGCGTCCGAACTGTGAAAGCGAATCCGATGAATGAAAAAAAATAGACAGACAAACAAACAAACACACAAACAGACACACTGACAAAAGCGATTGAATGAAGTAAGTGTCCCAACAGATGATTTTGCAATGTGTGAGATAGAAATGTCAAAATGGTTTAAGACATGCAACGGCTTTTGTTTTTCCATCATGAACAAATAATGCTGATTGGATGAAATAAGAAACAGAAAAAAAAATTGAACTGATGACGTCGCGTTGACGTCACGGGTATGACGTCACATGGCTGACGTCAGCGTCAAATTTAAAGCAGCCCGTTAATAATGGTAGTAATAATCTTTATTGGTTAGAAAGGGGGGGGGGGGGGGGGGGGGGGGGGGAATCACGTGACAACATGAATATTAGGTTTTTTCTCTCTCATTTTTTCATCCTTCTGTCTTCTTCCATTTTTCTTTCAATCGCTTTTGCGCCCGATAATATGGCATAGTTCACACACACACACACACACACACACACACACACACACACACACACACACACACACACACTACTTCAGATAAGACTATAAACTGAGTGCGAACGCACGCAGAACATCTTGCGCACACGTTAAAACCTGCTCCACCTTCTATTTATTTATCTATTTTTCATTTGTTTCGAGGATAATGAAATAAGCAGTCATGTCCCTTTTAAAAAAAATTTTAAAATTTTGTATTCATTTATTTTTTACATACGTGTGCACGCAGTTTCGCAAAGTTTGTCATCCCTTCCCAACCGCCACAAACGGCCTACTCTTTCAAAAGGCGGAACGGGTTTTAACGTGCGTAAGATGTTCAGCATGCGTTTGCATGTGGGACTTCTGTTTATAGCTCTATCCGAAAGACTTTCGGAAAAAATAGACCAATGCGAGCAGGTGGGAACGGATGACAACATTTACAAAATCGCACGCACACGGGGACTGGGTGGACAAAAAAAGAACGCGTTGAGTGCTTAATCCATTATCCTTGCAATAAAAGAATTTTAAAAACAACAAACAAACAAACAAACACTTGCACGCATGTCAAGAGACATAGTAAAAGAGCAAGACAGGCAAACAAAATGCAAAACAAACATTTGTGACCATGACCAAAGAACCAAATATGTGTCTGCGCCCGCGCGCACGCACGCACACACACACACACACACTACGCACGGACAATATCCACAAACACACTGATTGCGATATTGCTGTAGATAGTAAAAAAAGAACGCTCCCAGCATCAACTTGTCCCATCATCAAGATACTTCACTAATTCAATAGGGGACGGGATAGCTCAGTGGTCGGAGCACTCGCTTTCCCCCAGCCAAGTTAAGCAGCGTCGAGCGTGGTTACCACTTGGACGGGTGACCGTTTGCGCGCCTTGGCTTCAGTACAGTTCCCCCAGTTCACCCAGCTGTAAATGGGTACCTGCCCTCTTTAGGGTCAGGGAAGGTAAAGCAGCGAGGGAGAGGAGATGGGCGCCGCCCTCAATATGCTGGCCCCTAGAGAAGTTGAGGTCTCTGACGCCTCGCTCCCCTACGATCTTATAGGTTATGGGACACCTTTCCCTTTTATTTCAGTTGACGTAGAGCCCACATAATTGAGGAGTCATTACCGCATACAAACAAATATTACCGAAAGAGAGAATTCGATATAATACTCAACAAGTGATTTTTTTTGGGGGGAGGGGTGTTTCTTTTCTTTATTTTTTTTATTATCTGGCTAACAAACTTGGACTATGCCTCGGTTGTGGGTTTGATATTGATACTGACGCTGTTTAAAGCTCCGCCGACCACCAAGGCCATACATTGTTACAGTTGTTATCGTTTTCGTTCTACCATCATAAACCAGTTGGAATACATAAATTATGGAAAGTAAGGATTTTTTTTTTTCAATCTTTAAAATTCCTTCTCGTAATCTTTCTTTCTTTACGTTGAAATTCAAAAGTAATCTACGCGGTGTGTAAGTGTGTGTGTGTGTGTGTGTGTGTGTGTGTGTGTGTGTGTGTGTGTGTGGAGAGAGAGAGATGAGAAGATGAGAGAGAGAGAGAGAGTGAGTGTGTGTGATGTGTGTGTGGTGTGTGTGTGTGTGTGTGTGTGTGTGTGTGTGTGTAGTGAGAGAGAGAGAGAGAGAGAGAGGAGAGAGAGTGTGTGTGTGTGTTGTGTTGTGATGTGTGTCATGTGAGTGTGTGTTGGTGTGTGTGTGTGTGTGTAGTGTGTGTGTGTGTGTGTGTGTCTGTGTGTGGTGATGTGTGTCTCTGTTTGTGTGTGTGTGTGTGTTGTGTGAGAGAGAGAGAGAGAGGAGAGAGAGAGAGAGACAGACAGACAGACAGGGACAGACAGACAGACAAACGAAGAAACACACACACAAAACACACTTCACCCCTATCCCCACACCCACCCCCCCCCCACCTCCCCCCACCAACATACACGCTAACCCCTCCCCCCCCCAACACACACACACACTTCACGACACAACTCACTCACAGCAAAATTGCCCACACAGCAATTAGCACAGGCAGGCAGGCAGGCAGGTTGTTAGGCAGGTCAGACTACTAATGACTATAGTATATATATAATAGTGTGTGTGTGTGTGTGTGTGTGTGTGTGTGTGTGTGTGTGTGAGGACAGAGCCCCACTGAAAAACCTCTCTACCAACCCTACGGCAAATACACAACAACAAAAAAATATATATATATATATATATATATATATATATATATATATATTTATATATACCCTCTAGACCATGCCTCCTTTGACGTCAAACCTTTTTTCTTCTTTTTTTTTTTTGGGGGGGGGGGGGGGGGGGGGGTCTTCTTTTTTCTTAAGGGGGGGGGGGGGGAGGTGTATTTTATTTTTTCTTTTACTTCGAGGATAACGGATTAAGCACCCATGTGCTTTTTTTTGTTTTTTTAAACCTAGTCCCCGTGTGTACGCATTTTTGTCAATTTTGTCATCCGCTCCCACCGGCACACAGTGACCTACTCTTCCGAAAAGCGGAACGAGTTTTAACGTGTGTGCAAGATGTTCTGCGTGTTTTCGCACATGGGGCCTCGGTTTAAAGTCTCATCCGAAGGACTTTTGGGGGAGAGTGGAGTCTGCACTGATGTTAACTCCAGGGAAAAATATCCCCCTTGAACGGGAATCGAACCCGGGTCGTCAGATTGCGAGCGCAATGTTCTAACCACTAGGCTATCCCGTACCCCGTGTATGTGTGTGTGTGTGTGTGCGCGCGCGCGCGTGCGTGCGTGCGTGCTGTGTGCTTCTTTGTGGGATGAGGTAATGCAGTATTGTCAGACATTTTTAAATTCTGAAACTTTCTTCGAATTAGCCTAAGTGATCAATCAGGGGGGTTGGACAAGGACAGAATGTAGTATGTAGTAGTTATTCTGGCTGGCACAGTGCGTACTTTTAGAAGGTAACAGAGCAGAAAATCTACTGTGATTTGTGGCCAAACTTTAACTGTGGAGTGTGGCCGAGCGTCCAGAGGAAGGGTGGTGGTGGTGGTGGTAGTGGTAGGAGAGAGATAGAGAAGAGAGAGAGAGAGAGAGAAGAGAGAGAGAGAGAGAGAGAGAGAGAGAGAGAGGAACAGAGATCTGAAGAGAGATGAGAAGAGAGGTGTGTGTGTGTGTGTGTGTGAGTGAGTGAGTGAAAGAGTGTGTGTGTGTGTGTGTGGTGTGTGCGTTTTATTTTGTTTTATGTATTTTTTATATCGAGGATAATGGAATAAGCACTCATGTGCTTTTTTACATCCAGTCCCCGTTTGTATGCGGTTTTGTAAATTTTGTCATCTGTTTGTGTGTGTGTGTGTGTGTGTGTGTGTGTGTGGTGTGTGGTGTGTGCGTGCGTGCGCGCGCGTGCGTGCGTAAGATAGAACTCGGGGAAAACTTATCGAGAGCTGGGTGGGGGTGGGGGGTTGGGGAGTAGGCAAATAAATGATCAAGCGATTAGTTTTTTTAAGAGCTGTAAGAGAGAGATATAGAGGTGGGCATTGAAAAAGCCACTGCCGCACAAAACTGGACACATCTACAGTTTAAAGACCAATAATGAAACAAAACCCAAACGAGCAAAAACCAAAGAAAGCAAAACTAAACACACACACACACACCCTTACACACACATACAATAACAACACACAAAGCAGAACCAAAAAAAAAAAGGAAAGAAGGAAATTTCTAGCAAAAAGACCTGTCCTCTCCTCTCTCTCTCTCTCTCCTCTCTCTCTCCTCTCTCTCTCTCTCTCTGTTTGTCTGTCTGCCTGTCTGTCTGTGGTGCAAGTGCCATCAGCTCTTCTAACAAAATGACTGTCCTTTGTAAGCTCGCTGTCCTCTCTCTCACCCCCCCCCCCCCCCTTCTCTCTCTCTCTCTCACTCCTATCAGACGGGCTGTGGGTGTGTGTGTGTGTGTGTGTGTGTGTGTGTGTGTGTGTGTGTGTGTGTGTGTGTGTGTGTGTTTCGTGTGTGTGTGTGTACGTGTGTCGTTTCGAGTGTGTACGTGTGTGTGTTTCGTGTGTGTGTTGTGTGTGTGTGTTATGTGTGTGTGTGTGTATTCGTGTGTATATGTGTGTACGTGTGTGTTTCGTGTGTGTACGTATGTGTGTGTGTGCGCGCGTGTGTGTGTGTGTGTGTGTGTGTGTGTGTGTGTGTGTGTGTTGTGTGTGTGTGTGTGTGTTGTTGTTGTTTGTGTTGTTGTTGTGTTGTTTCAATTTAACGTCTGTTCACTCTAAGTGATATTAGACGGTGTTGTGTGTGTGTGTGTGTGTTTCGTGTGTGTGTGTGTGTTTCGTGTATGTGTGTGTGTGTGTGTACGGCTGTGTGTGTTGTGTGTGTGTGTGTGTGTGTGTGTGTGTGTCGTGTGTGTGTGTGTGAACTGGGACTTCAGCAAGAATTGGCCGTTTGTGTAACTGTAGGGTAAGGTTGGATCACTGTTAAGTGAATGATAAGCCACGCGCCTTTGCTCTTTGGAATCAGCTTCAAAATAAACAAAAGCAGGCTATTTTCAGAAATGGCGTATTTTCTCTCCCCCCCCACTCCCTTCCGCCCCCTCCTCTAGAATATTGTGTTAAATTGTGTCCTAAAGTTCGTAAATGTGTGTAAAATGTTATTACTAGGATTATCCTGTCAAACTGGTTTGGGTAAAAAAAAAACTGGTTATACTCTTATGTGTCATTTATCCAATACTGGTGGTTTAGTCTTCCTGAAGAATTCCGGTACAGTCCGTAGATTCTTGTGTGTGTGTGTGTGTGTGTGTGAATGTGTGTGTGTGTGTGATGTGTGTGTGTGTGTTTGTGTGTGTGTGTGTGTGTGTGTGTTTGTGTGTGTGTGTGTGTGTGTGTTGTGAGTGTGGTGTGTGTGTGTGTGTGTGTGTGTGTGTGGTGTGTGTGCGTGTGTGTGTACGTGTGCGCAATCACACACACACACACACACACTCATACACTTATTCCTTAGCAAGTTGACAATCATTTCGAGTCTTGTCTCTACAAGAGGAATTAACAGCTCTGTCCTATCTTACTTGAAACAACACTAACATAGTAACCAAAAACAAACCAAAAAAATCCCCCCCCCCAAAAAAAAAATCTCACAGTGATCCCCAGATGGGATGAGTGAATCAGAGTGCAAGCACATTCTGGATGACTCTCCTAGAATGTTAAGCTGGGGAACGCACAACAACACCAACATTAATTTTACCAAAAAAGATGACAGTGTATATATATCTGTAAGCGGTCGGCAGAGCTAGAAACAATAACAAACATAACAAATTTAAAAAAAAAAAGCAACAACACCAAATTCTCTCTTGTTTTAAGTTAAAAAACTAAATCTTGGATGTCCACCCCTAAGAACAACACACACACACACACACACACACACACACACACACACACACACACGACAGCAACAGAATTCACACACACACACACACACACAAGACAGCAACAGAATTCACACACACACACACACACCCCACACACACACACACACACACACACACACACACACAAGACAGCAACAGAATTCATACACACACACACAAGAAAAAAACCATCACACACACACAAGAAAGCAACAGAATTCACACACACACACACACACAAGACAGCAACAGAATTCATACACACACACACAAGAAAAAACCCATCACACACACACAAGAAAGCAACAGAATTCACACACACACACCACACACAAGACAGCAACAGAATTCATACACACACACACACAAGAAAAAACCATCACACACACACACAAGAAAGCAACAGAATTCCACACACACACACACACAAGACAGCAACAGAATTCATACACACACACACAAGAAAAAAACCATCACACACACACAAGAAAGCAACAGAATTCATACACACACACACACACACACACAAGACAGCAACAGAATTCACACACACACACACACACACACACACACACACACACACACACACACACAAGACAGCAACAGAATTCATACAACACACACACACACACACACACAAGACAGCAACAGAATTCACACACACACACACACGACAACAACAGAATTCACACACACCCACAAGACAACAACAGAATTCACAACACACACACACACACACACACACACACACACACACACACACACACACACAGGAGAGTTGTGAAAGTTATAGAGGTGGGGGGAAACAAAATGTGAAAACTATGACGTTTAAATGATCCTATAAAAACAGCATGTGACCCACATGCATTACAATTACTAGCATGAAAAAAACAACCCATCACATACAACAGACACACACACACATACACAACCACACACGATGATACACAACACACGCACACACACACAAGAGGACACACACACACACACACACACAACACCACAACACACACACCACACACACACAACAAACACACACACCACACACACAAACACACACACACACACCACAACACACACACACACAACACACACACACACAACACACACACTTGTGTGCTGTACTTAGCACACACTTCAGTTCCCGTTTTGAACAAAATTGGAAGGGGTATGAGGGTGAGAGCTTAAAAACCCCTTGGACAAAAAAAACCCCATAATAATAATAATAATAATAATGAGCCAACATGGTTATACATACAAACATGTATACATACATTGTTTTTTATACATGTTCAATGATTATCTGGTTGGTCCCTGCAAGAGTCATGTATGTATTAATATTATATATATTACATACCACTGCTGACATATAATAATAATATAGAATGTGGCCACAACGTGACATAACACATCGCATCAACATCATGACACAGTCAGTAAGTAATGCATATCATTATATCATCATTCATAATAACGCCCCCCCACCCACCCAAAAAAAACCCAAAAAAAACCCAACAACAACCCCCCTCCCCCCCAAAAAAAAAAACACAAAACCCCAAACAAACAAACAAAAAAAAGCCCCCATCCCCCCCCCACCAAAATTTAACAAAAAAAACCCCAAAACAAAACAAAAAATATTTAAAATACTAACTTTAAAATTTTTTAAAAAGTAAAAGTTCAAACCTTAAATCTGGATTCCATTTTTCTTTTTTTTCTATTCTTTCTTTTTTTTTAGGAAGGGGGGGGAGGGGAAGATATTTGGATAATCCATGCTCCATTTTCCTGGAAAACAACATGGATTTTTGTGCTAAAGAGAGAGAGAGAGAGAACAGAGAGAGACAGAGAGAGAGAGAGAGACAGAGAGAGACAGAGAGAGACAGAGAGAGAGAGAGAGGCAGAGAGAAAAGAATGAGAGATGACAGACAACAGACAAACGCACACACACACACATAGAGACTGAAGTAAGCAAAATGGCAGACACTGACAGAGAGATATATATATATGAAAGTTGACAACCAAAAATTCTCATAATTTTGTAAACCTACCACAATGTCTAAAGAAACGTTTTTACTCTTAAAAACCGCAAAAACAACCCCCACCAAAAAAAACCCACCAACAACCCAACAACAACAACAAAACAAACGAACAACAACAACAACCCAACAACAACAAAAAAATCCCCAAACCAAAAAACCCTACTTCATTCCTGCACACTCATCAGCCCACCACACCACAACAGTAAAACACAGAAACTCCCACCTTCCACAGCTTTCAACAACAACAAAAAACCACACAAAAAACCCCAATCTACCTACCTAAACCCATGGAATTCTTCTCTTTGATCTCATGATTCAATTCAACCACCAGAAACAGACCAGCCATCTGAAGTCCTCAGACAGTTTACACAGCTCTGACTTCCTCTGACTGACTTCTCCCCGAACTCCTTGAGGAGTCGTTGGCAGTATTGAACTGTGAAGTGGGTTTTTTTTTTCCAGATAGTGTGATGTGGGACATGCTGTGAAACCTGGTAGAGCAGCCCCTTTCCTATCCTTTCCAGGTAAAGCTCTGCATTTTGTGGAATTTATATATATATATATGCGCGCCTTGGCTTCAGTACAGTTCCCCCAGTTCACCCAGCTGTAAATGGGTACCTGCCCTCTTTAGGGTCAGGGAAGGTAAAGCAGCGAGGGAGAGGAGATGGGCGCCACCCTCAATATGCTGGCCCTAGAGAAGTGAGGTCTCTGACGCCTCGCTCCCCTACGACTTTATGGGTTATGGGACTCCTTTACTTTACTTTACCTTTTATATATATAATTATATATATATATGTTTTGGAATAAAAACCAACAAAAATGGTATTTTCTTGAATATTGGAGTGTAGTTACTGTGTTTTTACTGAGGGTTGGGGGTAAGTGATGACCCCCCCCCCCCCCCCCCCCCCCCCCACCTGCCCCCTGTCCCCCCTTCCCATCCCAAGTCATTTTAACGCTGTAACAAACCGTTAACGATTCTCAGTAACAATTTTCACACACACAGAGTCACACTAGTCTTGAAAAAACCCACTTTTAGACCGTAAGCCTTTATGCATGAAAAAATATCTCTCTATATATATATAATAATATATTTCAAGCCATATCACCATTTTTTTTTGTTGGTATCAATACTTATCTTAAAGTAAGTATCCTCCATACACATCCCTACCCCCCCACCCCCACCCCTTGATTTTTGCATGTATACAACAGTTGGAAACTTTCTTAAAGCAAAGTCAGTCCCTAAATCGTTAATCTCCGCTGGGACATGAATCGAATCACAACAACATCAACATCTTAAGCAAAGTTTTGTTTATTCATTGGATTTCTGCCTTTAAAAAAAAACCCAAAACAACCTGCATGGACCATTAATTTTCAGAAGATGCAGACGATTTTATTTATAATGACTATCCCCGAAGATGGAGTGCATCTACCTAAATGGTACGCAAAAATTTCACCATTGGTGAACCTCGGAGCTCTAGCTGAGGAATGGGAAAAAAAAATAAAATGAAAATAATAACCAGTTTGTTATTATTGTTATTGTTATTACCATATTCACCAGAACACATTGACATCATTCCTGAAGATGACATTATATCCACGTGAAAACAATTTCATCACTGTTGATATTTTTATTCCCCCCTCAAAAGTATCAAATTGGTGTTAATTTAAGCCCCCCCCCCCCCCCCCCCCCCCCCCCCCCTCCCCCTACCAACCAGCCAACCACATGGGCCCCATACTAGCCGACAGCACATTGAGACTTTTGTCGGGAACCAGAAACGAAGAGAGGGATAGAAAAGGGGGGGGGGAGGGAAATCAGCAGCACAGTGATTTGTCACACTGCGGTAGACTAGGGGGGAACCAGGAGATATATAACAAAACAAGTACGACCTCTGACCAATGACATTATACTAACTGCTGTACTGAACACCAACACACCTGTTTTCACATTAAACCCTTGACTGGGGATGGGATAGCTCAGTGGTCAGAGCACTCGCTTTCCCCCCAGCCAAAGTTAAAGCAGCATCGAGCGTGGCTACCAACTGGATGAGTGACCATTTGCGTGCCTTGGCTTCAGTACAGTTCCCCCAGTTCACCCAGCTGTAAATGGGTACCTGCCCTCTTTAGGGTCAGGGAAGGTAAAGCAGCGAGGGAGAGGAGATGGGCGCCGCCCTCACTATGCTGGCCCTAGAGAAGTGAGGTCTCTGATGCCTCGCTCCCCTATGACCACATAGGTTGTGGGGCACCTTTACCTCTTCATCCTTGACCAGATCAGAAAGAAATGATCAGAAAAAGTGGGTGAAGGAGTTTGCCTTGAAGTGAAGGCATGGCGTGTCATGTGCCTGTCTGTCTGTGGAACAAGGTCCCAGGTTCAAATCCCATAAAAAGTATTTTCTATACTTCATAAGAATCAGTCAGGTCACCTTCCCCGTGGGGATGCCAGGGGCCTGTCAGTACTAATAACCATCCCCACCTTCTGGTAATACTGTGCTAGGAATTCCCCCTTTTCTATCCCTCTCTTTGTTTCTGCCTTGTTTCTTTTTTTCCCCTGTCACCACCACCTCCTTCTTGTCTGTTTTTGGCCTTCTTGGTCCATTCTCCCCTGCCTTTTTTTTTTTTTACCCCAAAAGACTTCAATAAGGTAACAAATCTCTTCCATGCCAAAGTTGGATGTGCTGGGCCTGACTTGTCAGGCGCATAACGGCAGCGCAATGCATTTTCGCTCCTATGACACACAACAATAGTTGCTGTCTGAGCGTTCAACGAAGAAGACTGTGTGGTCACCATGGTGCTAGTTTTTCCCCCGAGATGATCTGGACCATCCACATCCACATAGGTATGCATGCATGTAGTCATATGTTGAAGACCCGACCAAAAACAAAAGAAATGATAAGGAAGACTGGGTAAATACTTAGCAGGGGAAGCCATGTTCATCTGTAATGATTCAAGGACAAATTTATAGAAATTTTGTCTAAAAAGAAAAGCTAATGAAAGCACTCTACAACAGCAACTTGCTCTAGATATTTCCAGGTGACTTGTCTGAAACTGAAAATGGAAACATCCGTAGTAAATGTTCTGCTGGAGAGGAGATTGCATATTGGAACACAGACTGCCATACTTGCACAGATCTATGCCTTTCAGTAGCTTTCTGAGCCTCTTTCTCTTTTTCTCCCTCCCCCTTTAGATATTTAACCTGACCTCAATACAAAGGAACATTTTTGTATGCTTCTTATAACACAAGCTTTCGCCTTTTGCATGGAGGAGGGGTGGAGGTGGGGTTGGAAGAAGGGGTTACAATTTCAACATAATCAAAATCACTAGGTCATTCATTTGACATAATTTGATCTACAGTGACAAGGTTTCCATGTTATGCAATGTCTTTAGGTCAGGTAGGCTCACTGGTTCACAATGTTTGGCTATACACACACACACATACACATGGTCTACTTCTTGCAACTGTCTTCAACTTTCACAGATTTATACATTTTAGCAAAAAGCACTTGTAAAAAAAAAAAAAAAAGATTCTAAAGGACTTTTCTCGTTTTACTGGCAAACTGTAGGTACTTGGGTGAACAACTTCTAGTTTCAAAGTCCAAAATTGGAAGGAAATTTTTGGGTTTGGAATCTTTTTTGTTTTTTTTTCTTTTAGCTCAAGTTTGTTCCTGGAGGCTTTTGTAAGTCTCAGTCAATGTTATGAACATAGCACGCTAACTAAGACCCCAGGCTACCCCCCCCCCCCCCCCTCTGTACACTGAACGAACAACACTACTGAACACACCCTCTGCACCTTCAACCCAACACTCCAATGTTCAATACACACAAGTGATCATGCACAAAAACTGACAACACAATAAACCCTATTCATGCGCTCTTTAATTCTCTCACAGACGCACACATTCGATTCACGACCCATTGCTCTGAATCTGAGAGAATAAAACGACACCCCCAAACATATAAGCAGTTGCTGTGTTGTGAAAGGAATATATATATATATGCGAAAGACATGACAAATGTTTTAAGTACCATGGCGATTGAAAAAAAAAAAGCTTTATGGTATAACAATATGATACACCAAAAGATGAAAATGATCGAACTCTTTGACAATTTGTGAATTACCCTTTTTTTGTTTTTTCAAAGTTACCCTGATTTTCTTGTCACAAAGCCGAAGAAAAACATGACTAAAATACATCTCTTGGCCCAGTTCGCTTCACAAAACATTGTTTGTTGCAAATTACTGTAAACTGTTTTTGATAACTACTTTGATCTCTTTCTCTTGGTTCAATGACTACTTGGAAGCGTACAAATTTTGGAAAATATTCCAATCTATAAGTTGAGGGTAATGAATTAACAAACGTGTATTATATATATATCAAAGGATGAATTTCTGCATAATACAAACACCCAAAAAAAACCCATCGTTTTATCGGTACATTTCAGTTCAAAATCTTTTCGTTGTGCTTGCAACTAGCATAGACAATTTTCTCCTCGTCTTTGATTCTTTGATCCATTCTTTATTGAAAAATGTCAAATTAATTATTCCAGCTTTGTACTTTGGCTTTTGTATACTGTATTCATTAATGGTTCATTCAACTCTCCACAACTCTGTACTTTTTGAGTGGTTGAATTCATTTAAAATATAATTGCATTTTAAAAAAAATTGTGCTTCAAACAAACAAATCAGTAAACAGCGTTTAAAAAAAACTTACAAAAACTAATTTCACCCATTAAAAACAAAACAAAACCATGACATAAACAACAGTTTGAAATCTGTTTTCCGAAGACGTTGACAGGAAGTAAGACGCTGACAGGAAGTTAAGATGTGACCAATGGCTGCTTCCGGTTGAAGTCACATGGGGAGGTAGACAAATCAGCACACTGTTTTGCGCATGTCGTTAGCGTGTCGTCGCATCTTACAAGACAAACACAAACCAATACAGCATGGTATACACAGAGACTTCAAAACAACTGGCAGGGAGGGAGAGGGGTGGGGAGCAGTAAGTACAAGGGGAAGATGTTGAAAACCCGAAAACAAACATGGCGATATCGGAAGTGGTCCAGTCTTTGCGTGTTTCTGTCCGTTTTCCAAGTTTACTGTACACGTGTACGTGTGTGTAAGTTATGTCGTGGTCAATTCATCGAAAAACTGGAAGAACTCTTGATTATGTACAAGTTTGAAACAACCCTGGCACATGGATGCATACTTCACGCATAGTACGCACGCGCTGGTTGGCGTGTACTTCCAGCATGGTTTTTTTTTGCGTACGGATGCAGCATGCACATTAGTTATGAAACATACTGGCTTGTGGGTACGCAATCACACGCACGAACACGTGTCACACCTAAACGCATGTCGCAATCAAACACAAGTCTCTGTCCCCTGAACTCATATGCGCGCACACACACACACACCTACAGCCTCCCCCACATATTCTCATATCACATCATATGCTGCAAATGACCCCCCCCCTCCCACCCCAACTCAAAAACCAATTTTTTTTCTGTGCATATGATCTTTCAACCAAACAAATCGTCTTTCTATACCCACCCACACAAAAAACATCCCTCCTAACTTCACTATCAAAGCATACGACAGACGCGATATTTCCGCAACAAACCACACACACACTCCATCTTACAATCTCCACAATCTTCTTCCGTCATCATTCAGGCTGCAAAATTCTGTCAAACACACATATATATCAATTCCATTTGGGTTGCTGGAACTGGAAGTCCTACAGTCTTTTGATAGTGATCATCTTGGTCGGGGTTCAGTACTGAAGAACACACGTACATGTATATGTACACCCAGAGGCGTAAGTACTGGCATGTTTATTTGCAAGGAGGGGGGGCGAGGACTATGCTATGTACATGTATGACATGACAGCCAAGCAGTGACACATGGAGGACATACAGCAGTCAATCGGAGCTAATGACAATTGACATAGGCTCTCCGACAACCTTGTTTAAATGTTTCGCCAAATGGCGGCAGTTCAATTCGGTTGGCTTGGGAATCTGAATGAATGAATGAATGAAAAGTGCCGGGAGTCTGAATATGAGAGAGATTCAGAGAGAGAGAGAGAGAGGGGGGGACAGAGAGAGAGAGAGACAGAGAGCACATTTAAAAAAAATTTTTTTTTAATTTTTTTTATCAAGGATAATGGAATAAGCACTTATGTGCCTTTTTACATCCAGTCCCCATGTGTATGCGGTTTTGTCAATTCTGTCATCTGTTCCCACCGGCACACAATGGCCTACTCTTACGAAAAGCGGAACAGGATTTAACATGTGCGCAAGATGTTCTGCGTGCGTTCGCACATGGGGCCTCGGTTTACAGTCTCATTCGAAGGACTTTTGGGGAGAGTGGAGTCTGCACTGATGTTAACTCCAGGGGAAAATATCCCCTTGAACAGGAATCGAACCCTGGTCGTCACATTGCGAGCGCATTGTTCTGACCACTAGGCTATCCCGTACCCATCAGTGAGGGTGTCTTTGTTCTGGGTGTCAGTCTGTGTTCAAGGTATATTATATCAGTCCTTTGTTTTCATAGGGACTGGGTCAGTGGGTCCCTCTTTGTGCTATACCATGGTTGAAGGGTTGGAAAGAGTGTGTAGTGAATGGGGGAAAATGATGAGGGAGGGAGAGAGAGGAGAGAGAGAGGGAGGGAGGGAGAAAGAGAGAGAGAGAGAGAGAGAGAGAGAGAGAGAGAGGAGAGAGAGGCAAGAGAGAGATGATGAGAGAGGAGGCGAGAGGGAGACAGAGAGAAGAGACAGAGAGCAGACAGAAGAGAACAGAGAGAGACAGAGAGACAATGACAGAGAGAGAC
Organism: Rapana venosa; assembly: GCA_028751875.1. Classification (NCBI taxonomy): domain Eukaryota; kingdom Metazoa; phylum Mollusca; class Gastropoda; order Neogastropoda; family Muricidae; genus Rapana; species Rapana venosa. The sequence continues at coordinate 48,500,483 of CM054159.1, read as the reverse complement.
TGAAACAGAGCGAGAAAGAGGCAGAGACAGAGTGAGAGAGAAGGAGACAGAGACACAGAAGAGGCATTTTCATTTCATTTTTTCATTTTATTCTTTTATATCGAGGATAATGGGAGCAAGCACTAATGTGCTTTTTGTTTACATCCAGTCCCCGTGTGTATGCAGTTTTGTAAATAATGTTCCCACCGGCACACAATGGCCTACTCTTGGAGAAACAGAGAGACAGAGAGAGAGACTAAGAGAGACAGAGAGAATGAAAAGAAATTACAGAAACGTTAGAAGAAAAAATCTGAAACCAAGGAGAGAGATACAAACACAGAAACTTACTGGCCAAAAAAAAAAAAAAAAAAAAAAAAAAAGAAAACGAGGGAGATGAGAGACAAGCCTGGACATCACTGCAGTAGTGATAATAATCCCCCAAATCCTAGAAGCAGACGACTTTTGTTGTTTTTCTTTGGGTTTTTTCTCACCAAAGTATCGAGAACATCCAACAGCACACAGGTCACAATGACACAATCCTCAAGAGTCAAGTTCTGAGGTCCACTGGAGATAAGAGAAGATGGACAAGGTTTTGGAGAAAAAGAGGGAGGAAGAAAAAAACACCACCACCACCATCACGTTGTTTTAATCAACCAGCGGTTTTGTTGTGTGTCGTCAAGTTAAGTACACAGGATGCTGAGAAATCCTGGTCTCTTGTTTCCAAAGCAAAAATCCTCAGCAGCATCTTTTTCACAGTATTCTCCGCATCTGAATCCACACCTAGTTCCATCACCACACAAAAAACTCTCCCCTTTGTGCTGTATATTATTATTATTATTATCATCACCACACAAAAACCTCTTCCCTTTGTGCTGTAATTATTATCAATTCACACACACACCACAACACCACACTTTTCCCCCCTACCATGAAATCGGCATTAAAAAACTGTTAAAACGTTTCGATTCCTGGGAAAAGGGGGTTCGAGTCCATTCGGATCGTTGCGAGATTGTCTCTGAAGTTAAGTAGCGGCTTAAAACACGTTAATATTTTTAAAAAATCTCCCCTGAACCGAGGGTTGCACGTCACACACACACATGAACATGGCAGGATAATCACCACCACCAACAGCGAGGAGTCTAACACCGTCCTCATTTCAGAATGTCGTCAAACAAGTCCGAACTCAAGGAGTCGAAGTTGTGCGACTGTTCCGAGTTGAAGAACTGCATGAAGTCATCCTGTGGCAGGCTGGGCACGAACTGAGGGTTGCCTGCTCCGCCAGGACCCATCATGCCGCCGTAAGGGGAAGGCGCGTGGGGAGGGGGAGGGGGAGGGGGCAGGGCGGACTGGGGGGGTGGGGGTGGTGGGGTGGTGGTGGTGGTGGGGTGGTGGTGGCTGCCCATCCCAGGCCCCCCTCCTCCTCCTCCTCCTCCTCCCGCACGCATGGCCATCCCTTGCTGCTGCTGCTGTGACAGCTGCATGCTCTGGTGCATCATCACCTGACTGCCCCCGCCCATCATCCCGTGTCCCCCGCTGCCCCCTGACCCAGGGCGTTGGGGGTACCCTCCTGGGGAGAGGAGGGCGGCGGCGCTCTGTGGCAGCATGGGCCGGGGAGGCCAGCCCTCCCCAGAGGAAGGGTGGAGGAGGGCGGGGTGGTGGGCGGAGCGCGGCTGGGAGATGTTGAGGCCCTCGGGGCCCACGTTGACATTGGGCGGGCGCTGGTTGCGCATCAGGGCGCTGGTATAGCTGCTGGAGCACCCTTGACTTGCCGGTGTGGAAGAGGTGGAGGTGGAAGAGGTGGAGGAGGAGGTAGAGGAGGAGGAGGAAGGGGTGGGGTGGGGGTGGGTGCTGGACGTGCTGACCCCCCCCACCCCACCACCTCCACCACTGTTGTTGCTGGCGTTGACGGAGGTGGTGACCACCCCGTTGGGTGTGGTGCAGGTCGTGCTGGGCGAATAGGACGGAGGGCGTTGAGGAGGAGCCTGTTGTTGTTGTGAGGCTGGTGCTGAGGGTTGTTGTTGTTGTTGCTGTTGTTGCTGGAAAGCCATGCTCTGGGAGGAGGCCTGGGTCATGCTGGGGCCCATGTGGGGGGCACCCGTGGAGCTGACAGAGGCCGCCATGGACTGCACCGCCGACATCTGCGTCATCATGCCAGAGCCCCCCCCTGTGCCGGCCTCCCCCTTGATGGTAGGGTAGGGCGGGGTCTGGTTCACCATGTTCTGCATCGTCTGCAGCGGCGTGGACGACCCCCCCGAGCCGTGACCTCCTCCTCCTCCTCCTCCTCCTCCTCCCCCAGGGTTGGCTGCCTGGTAAGGCGCACTGGCCGCGCGGGCTGAAGGATGCAGCTTGTACTCTGGGGGAGGACGGTTCATGTACTGCTGCTGCTGCTGCTGCTGCTGCTGCTGCTCGCGCCGCATCTTCTCCTGCATCATCTGCATCTCGCGGGCGGCCGCAGCAGACATGGGCATCCCGGGCTGACCCTGAGCGGCCCCAGGCTGCAGGTGAGGGCCCATGCTGAACGACTGCTGCTGGGACACGGTCAGGCTTCCAGGCGGACCTTGCTGTTGCTGTTGCTGCAGTTGCTGCTGTTGTTGTTGTTGCTGCGCCGCTGCTGCCGCTGCCGCCGCTGCTGCCATCTGTACCTGCTGGGTTTGGGAGAGGTGGAGGTGGCGGTGCCCGTGAGCTAAGCGGACCTGCTGAGTCTGGGTGATGTGCATGGGGCTGAAGTGGCTGGCCACTTGGTTCTGAAGCTGCTGAAGGGAGCTGGGGCCCGCGGGCTGACCGCTGTGGCCCCCGGCCCCGTGCATCTCTGTGGGGTAGTGCGTCAGGGGCTTGGTCTGGCTGTACCCCATACCCGTTAGCTCCGGCTTGGCCCCGGGGTAACCCCCCATCGGCGACGGGCTCTCCCCGTACCCCGCCGCCTGCCCGTACCCCGGGTAGCCCACGTTCCCCGGCGGGTAGCACTGGCCCGGGTAGCTGGCCGGGTACCCGTTGCTGCGGCCGCGGCCGAAAGGGTCGTACGGGTCCGGGTAGTGGGGCTCGGCCAGGGCCTTGCCCGGGAAAGGGGCGCCGGCTGACGTCTGCTGGTGCTGGGCCGCCATCTGCTTGAGCGTCTCCGCCGCCGGTCCCGTGGGCTCCACCAGCGAGGGCCCGACCGGCAGCCCGGCCCCGACCATGCCCCCCATAGCCTGGGGCGCCTCGAACATGCTGGGGCCGAGGGCGTCTCCGGGGTGCTGGGCGGGCACGGGCCCGGGGTCCGCGAAGCTAGCCGTGGCCTTGCTCAACCCTGGGGAGTCGCAGCCCTCCAAGGGAGAGAACACCGAAGAATCCCCCGCTGCTCCTCCTCCTGCTGCGCTGCTCTCGGCTCGCGTTTGGACTTTGTGGTAGATCTTGTCGAAATCGTCCAGCTCCTTGATGAGGTCGTCGTCGTCGTCCTTCTCGATGCTCTCCAGGAAGAACTGGATCTCGTCATAGGGCAGGTCCGGCACGGCCCCGCTGCCGCCAGAGCTCACCGCCTCCCCCCCGAGCACGTGCGACACCTCGCAGTGCACGTCGTCCGCGGGCTCTTGCTTGCACTCGATGCTGGTGTGCACGCTGGTTTCCGCGCTGATGCCGGCTGAAGACGAACTGCCGCTTGGGAGAGCGTGGTCTCGATTTCTGTTGTTGGTGGTGTTGTTACTGTTGGAGCCTAAGGTGGTGGTGGTGTTGGCGCTGATGCTGGCTCCTCCGTGAGGATGTTGTTGCGTGGAGGTGGACGTGTGCACGTTGATGTTGTTGCTCCCGGTAGAGGCTGGGTGGGGGTAGAGGTGAGAGTGGGGGTGGTGGGGCGAGCTGTCGGGGTTGGGGTTGGGTGGCGGGTGGCCGAGGGGTTGGTAGCAGCGGGTGGAGCTGACCGTCACATTGGTGTGGATGGTCTGAGGGCTCTGGCGCTGCGAGGAGATCTGCTGCACGATCTGCACCGACACATGCGGCAAGCCTCCTCTCGAACCCCCACGTTGGTGGTACTGCTACTGCTGCTGACGTTGCTGTTGCTGCTGACGTTGCTGACGTTGCCGCCGGCCTTGTCCACGCCCTCCTCCACCTGGTGGTGGAAGAGGTGGTGGTTGTGGTGGTGGTGGTTGGTGGTGTTGTTGTCGGGGGTGGTGGTGGTGGTGTTGTTGTTGGTGGTGTTGGTGTTGGTGGTGTTGTTGGCTGAGTCGCTGTTGAGAGAAGTGGCGTCGATCTTTTGCTTCAGTTTTTGCTGCAACAGACAGAAAAGTGGACAGTGGTCAGCTTGGTTGGCTGGTTGGCTGGCGTTCTCTCTCTCTCTCTCTCTCTCTCTCTCTCTCTCTCTCTCTCTTTCTCTCTCTCTCTCTCTCCTCTCTCTCTCTCTCTCAGTATAATCATTAAGAAATTTGTACTTAGATAAGATGGCTTGATGAAAAAAAAAAGCAAATACATTGCTTATTCA
>CM054159.1:48473554-48486054 GCA_028751875.1 Rapana venosa | reverse complement strand
ACAGAGAGCGAGAGAGAGAGAGAGAGAGAGAGAGAGAGAGAGAGAGAGAGGAGAGAGAGAGAGAGAGACAAAGGCAGAGACAGAGACAGAGACAGAAAACAGACAGACGAGACAGAGACAGACGGACACAGACACACAGAGACAGAAAGGAGAGCGAGAGAAAGAGAGAGAGAGAGAGAGAGAGAGAGAGAGGCAGAGAGACAGAGACAGAACCAGACAGACGGGACAGAGACAGACGGACACAGAGACAGAAAGAGAGAGAGAGAGGAAAGAGAGAGAGAGAGGAGAGAGAGGAGAGAGAGAGAGGAGAGAAGAGAGAGAGAGAGAGAGAAGGAGAAGAAACAGACAGACGAGATAGACAGACAGAAGCAGACACAGACAGAAAGAGAGAGAGAGAAAGAGAAAGAGAGAGAAGAGAGAGAGAGAGAGAGAGAGAGAGAGAGAGAGAGAGAGAGAGAGAGGGCGTGGGAGAAAAAGCACGAAGAAAAAAGTGCCCTCTCGCAAACCCAAGCGTTTCATCAGGGACAGAGACAGAGACACACTGCAGAGACAAGGAACACAACTCCAAAACGACACACGAGGGGGGAGACAACCGCGGAAGGTTGAGGCAGTTTACGACAAGACGACGGAGAAAGCTAAACCAAACATTTATGTTAAAAATCAAAACAACACACACAAATACAACACACACACTCACACACCAATAAACATCCCTCCCCCCTCCCCCCCAAAAAAGAAGAAAATTTAACATAAACAACGGTTTAACGCAGACGACCTAAGGGCACAGAGAAGGAAGAAATGAAGTGGCCCTTTTTTGGTTTGGTTTTTATCTTGGTTATCTTTTATAACTCTGAAAAATCCAGCCTCTCCCTCTCTCTCTCTCTCTCCTCTCTCTCTCTCTCTCTCTCTCTTCCTCTCTCTCTTCTCTCTCCCTCCTCTCTCTGTGGCTGTCTTTATGTTACTGTATTTCTGTCTACAACATCATCTCATCATTCATCTCTCTCTCACTCTATTTATGTCTACACACATCATCATCATCTCTCTCTCACTCTATTTATGTCTACACACATCATCATCATCTCTCTCTCACTCTATTTCTGTCTACACATCACCATCATCATCTCTCCTCCCCCTCTCTCTCTCTCTCTCTCTCTCTCTCTCTCTCTGCCACCTCTCTCTTTCCGGTTTTGTTGTTGTTTTGTTACATAAAACACTTTTCTTTTCTTCATGAATTTTTGGTCGGTACACTTCCTACAACCCTTTCTTCAATATCAACACAGCGAGGTCTGTCTACAACCTGATCCAAAATGTCGTGACACTAGCCCGGTGACTTTTGGGGAACAGGATAGCTCAGTGGTCAGAGCACTCGCCCCCCCCCCCCCCCCCCCAGCTAAGGTTAAGCAGCGAGATAGATAGACAGGCAGGCAGACAGAGAGATAGGCAGGCAGGCAGTCATACAGACAGGCAGGCAGACAGGCACAGAGATAGACAGGCAGGCAGGCAGGCAGACAGAGAGATAGGCAGACAGGCAGTCTACAGACACTGAGGGCAGGCAGGCAGACAGGCCCGAGATAGACAGCAGGCAGGCAGGCAGGGCAGGCAGACAGGAGATAGCGACAGGCAAAGGAGGCAGACAGGCGAGAGACAGGAGACAGGCAGAGAGATGGCACTCATAGACAGGGAAAACAGACAGGCAGGCAGGCAGCAGACATGAGCAGACAGTCAGCATACAGATAGGCAGGCAGAGAGATAGAAGCAGTCAGGCAGGCAGAGAGATAGGCAGGCAGTCATACAGACAGGCAGGCAGACAGGCACAGAGATAGACAGTCAGGCAGACAGAGAGATAGGCAGACAGGCAGGCAGGCAGACAGGCCGAGAGACAGGCAGACAGGCAGAGAGATAGGCAGTCATACAGATAGGCAGACAGACAGGCACAGAGATAGACAGGCAGGCAGGCAGGCAGACAGAGAGATAAGCAGACAGGCAGGCAGGCAGACAGGCCGAGAGATAGGCAGACAGGCAGGCAGGCAGAGAGACAGGCAGACAGACATGCAGGTAGACAGACAGACAGTCAGTCATACAGATAGGCAGACAGGCAGGCAGAGAGATAGGTAGACAGACAGTCAGTCATACAGATAGGTAGACAGACATGCAGACATGCAGGTAGACAGACAGTCAGTCATACAGATAGGTAGACAGACATGCAGACAGACAGACAGACAGACAGACAGGCAAGAGACACGCAGAGATTACTCGCACGGAAATACCGAGATGCGTGTGCAAAATCACGCTCGGGGTACACAGTAACTCGGGTGCACTGAGGGTAACCCCATTAGTAGTAGAGGAGAGAGAGAGAGAGAGAGAGAGAGAGAGAGAGAGGAGAGAGATGAGAGAGAGGAGAGAGAGAGAAGAGAGAGAGAGAGAGAGGAGGGAGGGGTAGAGGGGAGGGAGGAGGGGGGGGAGAGTGTTTAGAGTGTGATAACTGATTAAGGAAGAAGGGAGAGGAGGAGGAGGGGGGTGAGAGAGATTGAGAGAGTGAGAGAGGGAGGGAGGGAGAAGTAACAAGATAAGGAAGCGGGTGATTAGCAGTGTGCGTTAATTTGTCAGCCTGTGTTAACCAGGCCCCGGTAGCTTCTTGTTTCGCCCTCACAGTGTTGCCCATTTCTGCAACAACCCCCCCCCCCCCCCACCCACCCAACCTCCCCCCCCCCTCCCCAAAACCCAACCCGAAAAAAAAGTAACGAACCCCTCCCCCCCCAAAAAAAAATAAGCGAAGACTAATTTGACAAGTTGCAAGAGGTGAAGAGAGTTTGCAAAAGACACACGTACAGCCAAGCGAAGTCTTGTGGGTTTTGTTGGGGTGCGTACAATCAAGAACCGAGTGACAGCAAGTCACCTATGATATAGCGTAGTGTAGTGTATTGCATTGTATTGTATTGTATTGTGTTGTATTGTATTGCATTGCATTGTATTGCGTTGTATTGTATTGTATTGCGTTGTATTGTATTGCGTTGTATTGTATTGCATTGCGTTGCGTTGTATTGTATTGCATTGCATTGCGTTGTATTGTTTGCTTTAGCATTGTATTGATTTCATTGTATTGCATTATTATTGTATTGTATTGCATTGCATTGTATTGCATTATAGTGTATTGTATTGCATTGTAATGTATTGTATTGCAGTGTATTTTGTATTGCATTGTATTGGTATTGCATTGTATACCACTATCAAATCACGGCGCAGATTCCTCGCCATGAAGAAATTCAGGCTCTTTGCTCTCTTTAGGGAGAGGGCGTTGCCGCAAGAGCTACAGCGCCACTTCATTTTTTTATTCTTTCTCTGTCTTGTACTTGTTTGCTTATTCCTTTCTACCCCCCCCCCCCCCCCCCCCTCCCCCCCTCCCCCCCACCCCCCCCACCCCCACCCCCACCCCCCCCCCCCAAACACAGAATTTTTTGCTAGGGGAAACTTCTCTGTTGCCGAGGGTTCTTGAAAGTCGGGCTATAAACAAACAGAATCGTGAGTAATTGCCTCGTCCGAGAAAAGGCCAACATTGTTTTTATAGTAGTTCCTAACCACAGTGACTGGAATGTGATTTTACTTGGGGGGGGCGGGGGGGGGGGGGGTGGGAAAGAAGGGGGGGGGGGGGGTTGTGGTTCTGTTGGAGGGAAGAAGAAACTAAACTTCCCTAACATTGTTGCCCCTGACAGAAAGTCTGCCATGTTAGAACTGGCGAGAGAAATTTCCCCCCAACATGAGAGTCGAGGAGTGAGAAGGGAGAGAGAGAGAGAGCGGGGGGGGGGGAAGAGAGATGAGAGAGAGAGAGGGAGTGGAGGAGAGAGAGTGAGGGAGGGGAGAGAGCGAGAGGGGAGGGGAGAGAGAGAGAGAGGGCAGGAGGTAGAGAGGGAGAGAGAGGGGGGTGGAGAGAAGAGTGACGAGAGAGTGGAGAGAGAGAAGAAGAGAGAGAAGGAAAAAGAAAAGCGAAAAAGAGGAGAGAGTGGGAGGGTGGAAGAGACGAGAGTGGAGAGAGGGAGGGAGAGGAGGAGAAGGAGAGAGAGAGATGAGGGAGGGAGAGAAGAGAGGGGGGTGAGAGAGAGAGAGAGAGGAGAGAGAGAGACAAGACAAGATGATCAGGAGAGAGATGGAAGAGAGAGAGAGAGAGGGATGAGGGGAGGCGAGACGAGAGGGAAGAGAGAGAGAGAGAGAGAGGGAGGAGAGACGAGAGAGAGAGGGCGGAGAAAGAGAGAAGAGAGAGAAAGAGAGAGAGAGAGAGAAGGGGGGGGGGGGGGGGGGGGGGGGGAGCGAGAAAGAGAGAGAGGGAGAGCGAGGAGGAGGAAAACGGGGTGTAATGTAGAGACAGTACAGATTCGCGAGAAGACAAAGACAAAGAAGATGGGGATGTGAAAGACAGGACCTCGACACACACACACACACACACACACAAAACAAACACAAACAAACACACCAAACACACAAACACACACAACACAACACACACACACACACAAATTAAACACAGGCAACAATCCAAGGGACTGATATTTTGAACAGCAGGCATAAACCGATGCTAGGTGTGCGAAGTCACGCTACAGCCTACGACAGGGTCAAAAGGTGTACCTGCCGGTAAACCACTTATAGGAGACAGACAGGACAGACCAGACAGAAAGAGAGGAGAGAGAGAGAGTGAGAGATGGGGGAGAGAGAGGGGGGGGGGAGGAGAGACGAGGAGACGAGAGAAGACAGACAGAAGGACAGAGGAGAGAAGAGGGGGGGGGGGAAGAGCAGAGGGGGTGGGGGGAGGTGCGAGATCGGGAGATGGTCAGAGAGAGAGAGAGGGAGATGAGAGAGAGAAGAACAGAGACAGAGTGCAGAAGAGAGTGTGTGAGGGAGAGAGAGCAGTTTTGATAAGGATTATACAGATATACATTCACATACTGTTTGTCATCCGGTGTGAGAGGAGGACAGAGAGAGTGTGCGAGCGGGGGGGGGTCTCAGAAGGGAGAGAGGGGAGGGGAGAGAGAGGAGAGGGTGAGAGAGAGAGAGTGAGAGAGGGTGCGAGAATGACGTGAGAGAGAGAGAGAGGGGGAGAGTGGGAGGGCGAGAGAGAGAGAGGAAGAGACCAGAGAGAGAGTGAGTGTGAGGGGAGAGTAGAGTGTTGTGCATTATCGATTATTCAGATAAACATTCACATACTCGTTAGTATCCGGAAGAGAGATGAGGAGAGAGAGCGAGGAGGGAGGGAGGAGGGGGAGAGAGGGGAAGTGGTGAGTGGGAGAGAGAGGGGACTGCTTCTCGATGAGTGAGAGAGAGAGAGGGACAGGAGGGAGGAGAAAGAGTGGAGAGGGGAGGGAGTGAGAGAGAGAGAGAGAGGAGAGAGCTCAGAGGAGAGTGATTGCTAGGTAGGTGTTGAGAGAGAGATGAGGAGAGAGGTGAGGGGGAGGGAGGAGGTGAGGGTTTAGAGATTAATTATTACCAGATTCGTGTGAGGGAGGGAGGGGAGGAAGAGGAACCAAGCTAAAGGAAGTTGTGTGTGTGTAGTGTGTGCTGTGTGTGTGTGAGAGAGAGAAGAGAAGAGCAGAGAGTTGAGACGAGAGGAGTGAGAGAGAGAGAGAGGGGGAGAGGTGTGTGTGGGGTATAGTGTTGTGTGAGAGAGGGAGGTGTGTGTGTCTGTGTGGAGAGAGGAGAGGGAGGTGTGTGAGAGAGAGAGAGAGATGAAGGAGAGAGATATGAGAGACGGGGGAGAGAGAGCGAGAGAGACGAGGGAGGTGTTTGTGTGTGTGTGTGGTGTGCGCACGCGGCGTGCGTGGGTGTTTCTTTTATTATTTATTTAAAAAAATAATTTTATTTCTTTTAATGTGGTTATTGGAAACTCTGATTATGCTTTTTTTTACATCCAGTCCCCGGTGTAGGCGGATTTGGAATTCTGTACATCCGTTACACAGGACACAAAATGGGCTACTCTTTCGAAATGTGGGAACAGGATTTAACGGTGTGCAAGATCTTCTGCGTGCGTTAGTAGATACACGCAGGAGGCTGCGCGATCCGGGCCTCGGTGTCCTAGTCTAATCCGACAGTCTTTTGCGGGAGAGAGGTGTATCAAGCATGATGTTAACTCCAGGGGGGAAAAATATCCCCTTGAACGGGATGAACCCGGGTCGTCAGATATGCGAGGAGCGCAATGTCTTTGCCAATAGGTATCCGTCCCAACTCTCTGTGTGTGTGTGTGTGTTGTCGTGTTGTCGTGTGTGTCGTGTGTGTTGTGTGGTGGTGTGTTTTGTGTGTGTGTAAAGGTGTTTGGCGGTGTGTGTGCTTTGGTGAGAGGTGTTCTTGGCCAGTGTGGGTGTGTATGTGTGTGTGTGTGGGTGTGTGTAAAGGTGTTTGGCCAGTGTGTGTGGGTGTTGTAAAGGTGTTGGGCTGAGTGTGTGGGTGTGTGTGTGCGGTGTGTGCTGTGTGTGTGTGTGTGTGTGTATGTGTGTGATGTGTGTGTAACGGTTTTTGGAGTGTGGTGTGTATGTGTGTGTGTCGTGTGTAAAGGTGTTTGGGCAGTTGGTGTGCGTTATGTGTGTGTTAGTGTGTGTGGTGAATGTGTGTGTGGTGTGTTGTAAAGGTGTTTGGGCAAGTGTGTGCGTGTTCGTGTGGTGTGTGTGTGATGTGTGTGTGTTGTGTGTGGGGTGTGTGTGTGTGTGTGTGTGCTTGTACAGGTGTTTTGGGAGTGTGTGTGTGCGTGTGTTGTGTGTGTGTGTGTGTAGTTTTGGTTTGGGGTGTTTGTAAAGGGTTTGGGCAGTTTTTGGGGTGGTTGGGGGGGGGGGGGGGTTTGGGGGTTTGGGGGGGGCATTGGGGTTTTGGTTGGGGGGGGGGGGGGGGGGGGGGGGGGGGGGGTAAGGGTGGGGTAGTTTGGGGGTTTTTTGGGGGGGGGGGGGGGGGGTGGGGGGGGGGGGGGGGGTGGAGGGGGGGGGGGGGGGGGGGGGGGGTTGGGGGGGGGGGGGGGGGGTAGGGGGGGGGGGGGGGGGGGGGGTGGGAAACCCCCTTCGGGATAATTTGAAATTTTTTAAGAGGCTGAAGTGACAAGGGAGATGGCAAGCGGGCGAATTGGAAGTTATTGCGAAGTGGGGTTGGGGGGGGTAGGGGTGGGTGGGGGGTGGGGTTTTGGGGTTTTGTGTGTGTGTGTGTTGTGGGGGGGGGGGGGGGGGGTTTTTTTAAGGTGCATTGAAATTTTGGGCAGCTAGTTAGCTCCCTATGTTGCGTGTCTTTCTGAGATTTTTTTTTTCGTTCTGTCTGTGTGTGTCAATTGTTGTCTTGTGTGTGTTCTTCTTTTCTGTCTCTGTTCTCTGTCCTCTCCTCTCTCCTCGTCCTTAGGGCGGGTAGCCTAGTGGTTAAAACATTGCGCTCGCAATCTGCGACCCGGGTTCCTTTCCCCGTTCAAGGGGATATTTTCCCTTGGGTTGAATCAGTCCCGATCATTCAACCCCAAAAAAGCCCTTTGGATGAGCCCGAGGCCCCCTGTGCGGACGCACGAGAACATCTTACGCAACGTTAAACCCTGTTCCGCTTTTGGGAAAAAGAGTGGGTCATTGTGTCCCGGTGGGACGGATGCAACATTGACAAATCCCCTCTACACCGGGGACTAGATGTTTGAAAAAAACCAGGATGGGGTTTTCCATTTATCCTTGAAAAAAAGAAAAAAAGAAAAAATCCCAAAAGAAGCGACCCCAAAGTTTTGTGTTCTATTTTATTATGGGAGGCTACTATTATAAGTTTATTGTTTCCTGTCAAAAATAGCGCTATTTTTTTTGAACTTTTCAGAATTAATAATAATAAAAATAAAAATAATATTGTATGGAATTAATATAGCGGAAAACTTGTAAAAACAACAAAACCAAAAACGCTCAGATGATTTTAATTTTTTTTTTTGGATAATGGAATAAGATCACGTGCTTTTTTAATCCAGTCCCGTGTGTATGTGGTTTTGAAATTTTTTCATTGTTCCCCCCAAACCAAATGGCCTATCTTTTGAAAAAACAGTACAGGATTTTAAAGTGTGGCAAGTGTTCTGCATGCGTTCGACTGGGGCCCCCGGTTTTAGTTCATCGGAAGGACATTTTTATTTTTTTAACCCAATCTTGTTTTAGTGAGAAAGTACCTTTCTTCTTTAGATTACCTCTTTGTTGAAAATTTTTAATTCTGTTGAAACCAAATGCACCTACCCCTTCAAGAACCAAGTTTTGAAAAGAAGGTGTGGGGAAACAAAAAAAAAAACACAAAAAAAAAAATTAGAAATTTGACCCGGAAAGGGATGAGATGGAAAATACTGTGAAATTCCCCGACCCAATTTTTTCCCCTTTTCTTACTTTATTAGGTGTCTTTTGGGAACCGAAACCCCTAACAGGTCGTCAAATCAGTCCTGCAGTCCATCCAGAAGAAGAAGAAGGAGGAGGGAGGGGGGAGGAGGAGGAGGAGGAAGAGAAGGAGGAGGAGAAGGGGGGAGAAGGAGGAGGACGAGGAGGAGAAGGGGAGGAGAAGGAGAAGAGGGGGAAGGGAGGGGGGAAAGGAGAGGAGGAAGGAAGAGGGAGGAGGAGGAGGAGGAGGAGGAGAAGGAGGAGGAGGGGGAAGGGGAGGAGGAGAGGAGAAGAAGGAGGAGGAAGGGAGGAGGGGGGGAAAGGAGAAGGGAGGAGGAGGGAAGGAGGGAAAGGAGGAGGAGAAGGAAAGGGAAAGGAGGGGGGAAGGAGAGAGAAGGAGGAGGAGAAGAGAAGGAGGAGGAGGAGGACGGGACGAGAAGGGGAGAGAGAGAAAAAGACAAAGATGAAGATGAAGGAGATGAAGGAGATGATAGGGGGAAGGAGGAGGAGGAGGAGGGGGAGAAGGAGAAAAAAGGGAAAGAAGAAGACGAAAACGAAGAGGAAACAAAAAGGGACGAAGAAGAAAAAGAGCCCAAAGAAGAAAAAAAAGGGACGAAGAAGAAGAAGAAGAACAACAACAAAACAACAACAAGACAAGTTATTTTCTCTTGGCAGAGAAAGAGAGCAGAACATAAGGGTCAGAGGAAAAACTGACTATATATGGGGACTGGCCAACAACACGGCTGACAAATTACACACACTGCTAAACCTCCCCCCCTCCCCCCCCCTCCTCCTCCACCTTTATCTAGTTACTCCTCCCTCTCCCTCCTTCCTTTAATCTGGTTCTCACACTCCCCCACCCCCACCCCCCCAACCGTACCCTCCTACCTTTTCCCGGGTAGGTAGGTTGGGGACGGGGTAGCCTATTGGTTAGAACACTGCGCTCGCATCTGACGACCTGGGTTCGATTCCCGTTCAAGAGGATTTTTTTTTCGCCTGGAGGTTTCAGACTCCATTCTCCCCAAAAGTCCTTCAGATGAGACTGTAAACCCGAGGGTCTCGTATTGTGGCGAATAGCACCGCAGAGAACACTTAGCGCTCGCACGTTAACTCCTATTTCGCCTTTTCGAAAGAGTAGGCCATTGGTTGTCGGAGGGAAAAAAAGTGATGAAAGAATTTACAAAACGCATACACAGGGGGGGACTGGCTGTTTTAAAAAAAAATAAGCACATGAGTGCGTATTTCCATTATTATCCTCGATGTAATACGATTGGTAAAAGAAATAAAATAATTAAATTTCCTCGATAATTACAAAAAAGGAATATAAAGGAAATCCTTTCTTACCCTCATACTGCCTCCTTCCCTACCCTCCTTCCCTGCCTTCTGTCCTACCTCCTCCACTAATGTGGGGTTACCTTCCTTGCACCTGTATGTGTGCTGTGTTTTTTCTTGTGAGTACCTTGTGCGTGACTTTGCACGCGACACCCGCCATTCATTCATTTGTGTAAGGGAGTATAAGTATAGGAGTCAAGTAGGTAAGTAGTGTAGTAACTTGAAGTAGGAAATGTGTGTTGGTGTGAGAGAGAGAGAACAGACAGGGGTGAGTGGGGATGGGGGGGTGGGGGGGGGGGGGGGCGGTTGTTTGCAAGTGTGTGTGTCGTGAGTGGGTGTGGGGGGGACTGTGTTGTGTTGTTTTTGTGAGTGGTGTTGTGCGTGAGTGTGGGTGTGGTGGTGGTGTGTTGTTTGGGGTGTGTGTTGTGTGTGGGTGTGTGTGTGTGTGTGTGTGTGTGTGTATTCATATTTTGTGATTGAGAGAGACATGAGAGATTTCGAGTTCGAGATTGAGAGAGAGATCGAGAGAGAGAGAGAGCCAGGTCAGACAGACAGACAGACAGATTTGAGAGCAAGAAAGAGCAGGGGACGAGACAAAGTGTGTTGTGTATGTACTATGTACGAACATGAACATGCATGTGCACATGTATGTTGTGTGAAGTAAAGTCTGTGCATGCACTGACAGCCATCCATCTTGGCATAAATACATTCATTCATTAGTAAATACATACATTCTTATTACAGGCACATACTCATACATATTATACATTTGTACATTCATACTTTACATTATTTCTTACATACATGTTTACTATTCATACTTACTTGGACATCACTGACATTATGTACATACATACATAGTCTACATTCATTATTACATACATACATGATTTTCATACATACATACTTTCTTACCATTCATTACATTATTACATGACTGTCTGTTTAAATATCGTTCTTTCTTACATACTATACATTCATATTATACAATACATTAATTTATTACTATTCAACATGATTACATACTTACTATTATTACAGACAACCACATAAACATACATATCCTACATACATCCATACATACATACATACATACACATACGATTCTGTCAACTTGTATTCTACTTCATAACTGGGAAAGACACAGACAGACGACATACTGACAGCAGACAGGCCAGACAATCAGACAGATACTCAGAACAGAGACAGAGACATGCGACGACAGAGATGGACACACAAAGACCAAAGAGGAAAAACAAACAGACTGTTGCACAGTAGACCATGATCTACGAATAGTAACTCCATGTACCAACAACAACAAAAGAGTACACACACACACACACACAGTGCGTCGAACACGAACACTAAACAACCTCTCACAACACTTTTCAACCAAATGAGTAAAGATACTTCCAAAAATCCTTCCCTTCCCTACCCCCCCCCCCCCCCCCCCACCCCCCCCCCCCCCCCCCCCCCCCCCCCCCCCCCCCCCCCCCCCCCCCCCCCCCCCCCCCCCCCCCCCCCCCCCCCCCCCCCCCCCCCCCCCCCCCCTCCCCCCCCCCCCACCCCCCCCCAATCCCCCCACCAGCCCCCCCCCCCCCCCCCCCCCCCCCCCCTCCCCCCCCCCCCCCCCCCCCCCCCCCGCCCAAACTACAGTCACTCGTATTTCAGAGAAGGGTGGAAAAAAAACCCAGAAAAATATATGTCTTACATCCCTCCTACTACCCCCCCCCCCCCCTCTCCAATCACCAAACTTCCCCAGACTGTAGTCGACATGAAGTCTCCTGCTCCACATGTGACTTGGGGTTCGCGAACGGTACGTCACATCACAGAACCACACTCTTGCATTTCCGGTTTTTTGCACCGCTGTGCAGTTCGTTTTCCGTCCTGACCTACTTTTACACAACACACACACACAACAACACAAGACCTCTAGGCTGTTGTGTGTGTGTGGGGGGGGGGGGGGGTTTGGGGGGGGGGGGGGGTGTTGGGTAGGTGGGTGTTAAAACATAATTTTTTAAATATACTTTTATTTTTTATATCGTGAGAATATTGAATAAGCACTCATGTGGTTGTTTTTTTTAAAAACATCCAAGTCCCCATATGTATGGGATTTGTGAATTTGTCATCTTGTTCCCCCGGCACACAATGGCCTACTCTTTTGAAAAGCGGTACTGGATTTAACGGATGTGCGCAAGATGTTTTGGTGCGTTTCGCACACGGGGCTCGGTTATAGGCTCTGTGTTGTTGTCATTTTGTGTGATGTGTGTGTTGTGTGTGTGTTGGGGGGAGGGGAGGGGATGGGTTAGGTGCGTGTGTGTTGTGTGTGTCTGTGTGTTGTGTGTCGGGGTGGGGGGGAGGGAGTGGAGGTGTGCTTGTGCGTGTAATTATTGTGTAGAGTGGGTGTATGTGTTCTGTAAGTATGGTGTGTAACGTTGTCTGTAACAATGTGTGTGAGTGTAGTGTGTGTGCTTGTGTGTGTGATGTGGTGTGTTGTAAGTGTGTGTGTAAGTATGTTTCACTGCTGCTATCAGTCTATCTACCCCCCCCCCTCTACCCACACACACCCCCCCCTTATCTCTTACATTATTTTTGTCCGGTTTTTTGTTTATGATCTAGTGTGTATTTTTCTCCTCTATCTTCGTCTGTCTGTCTGTTTCTCTGTCTTTGTCTCTTCTCTTTGACACTCTGTGTGCTGTGCATGGGAGATTTTTTATGTTTTCTTGGTGTGTAAGTGGTATGTGTGATCGTTGTTCATGTCTTTGGAGAGATGAGAGACAGAAGACAGCGAGGAGAAAATGTGTATGTACGTGCATCGTGAATGTTTGTGTG
>CM054159.1:48438554-48468554 GCA_028751875.1 Rapana venosa | reverse complement strand
GTGTTTGTGTGTGTGTGAGTGTGTGTATTTGTGTATGTGTGTGTGTATGTAAATGTTTTGTGCGTGTGTGGGTGTGTGCGTGCGCGTGTGTGTGTGTGTGTGTGTGTGTGCGTGAGCGTGCGTGTGTGTTTGTGTGTGTGTGTGTGTGTGTGTGTGTGTGTGTGTGTGTGTGTGTGTGTGTGTGTGTGTGTGTGTGTGTGTGTGTGTGTGTGTGGTGTGCGTGCGTGCGTTTGCTACCAGTCAGCATATCGCGTGTTTTCAGTTTTAAACAAGACTTAAGTCAAGAGACATAAAAAAGGTAAAAAGGTAAAGGAGTCCCATAACCTATAAGGTCGTAGGGGAGCGAGGCGTCAGAGACCTCACTTCTCTAGGGCCAGCATATTGAGGCCGGCGCCCATCTCCTCTCCCTCGCTGCTTTACCTTCCCTGACCCTAAAGAAGCCAGGTACCCATTTACAGCTGGGTGAACTGGGGGAACTGTACTGAAGCCAAGGCGCGCAAACGGTCACCCATCCAACTGGTAACCACGCTCGACGCTGCTTAACTTGGCTGGGGGAAAGCGAGTGCTCCGACCACTGAGCTATCCCGTCCCATAAACCAAACGTTAATATAAGCGTTTCATGACTTTCTTCCTTGTGTGTGTGTGTGTGTGTGTGTGTGTGTGTGTGTGTGTGTGTGTGTTAGTGTGTGTGTGTGTGTGTGTGACTATTTTATATATATATATAAAGTGACATATCAAACTTTGTCTTTAGAGAAAAAAAAAGTTAACTTTGAGTACTACTTTCACCACAACCACCACCCCTACCCCCTCCCTCCCCCCCCCCCCCCCACCCCCCCCCCCCCCCCCCCCCACCCCCCCCCCCCCCCCCCCAAAAAGTCTTTTTTTTTCCCTCCCTTTGCATCCCCTCAATGTTTTCCTTGGGAGAAGAAACGGGGAAAAAAAGAAAAAATCATAAAAAATCGATTTTTTTGTTTGTTTGGGGATTTTTTTTGGGGGTTTGGGGGGGTTGTTTTGTTTTTTTTCAGGTTGGGGGGTTGAACCGGGAAAGGGGGGGGGGGGGGGAAGGGGGGGGGGGGGTTGTTTTATTTTCTTTGTCCCCTTTTTTTCCCTCTCCTTTTTCTCTTTTGTTTTCTCCCCCTCTTCTTCTTCTCTCCTCTCTCCCCCTTCTTTCTTCCTCCTCCTTTTTTCCTCCCCCCTCTTTTTCTCCCCCCCCTCTTTTCCCCCCTTCCCTCTTTCCCTCCCCCTCCCTCTCCCCTTTTTCTCTTCCCCCTCTCCCCTTTTTCCCTTCCCCCTCTTCCCCCCCTTTCCCCTTCCCCCCCCCCTTCTCTTCCCCCCCCCCCCCCCCCTCTCTCTTTTCTCTTTCTTCTCTCTTCTCCTTTTCTCTTCCCCCTCTTCTCCCCTCCTCTTCCCCCCTTTCCTTTTGTTCTCTCTCTTTTTTCCCCTTTATCTCTTCTCCTTTTCCCTCTATCTTTTCCCCCTTTCCCCTTTTCCCTTTTTTCTCCCCTCTTTCCCCTTCTCTCTCTGTTCTCTCTCGGGTCTCTCTCTGTTCTTCTCTTGCTCTTCTGTCTCCCCTCCTTCCTCTTCTCTTCTCCCCTTCCCCCCTCTTTCCCCCTCTCTTTTCCCCCCCCTTTCCTCCTTGTTCCTTTTTCTCTTTGTTCTCTCTTTCCCCTTTCTCTTCTCTTCTCCTTCTCCTTTTTTCTTTTCCCCCCTTTAAATTTTTTTTTCCCAGGGGAAAATTTTCAGAAGGGGGGGAAGGAAAGGAGGGGGGGGGGGGGAAAAGGGGGGGGGCATTTTTTTAAAAATTTTTCAAAGGGGGGCGGGAGAGAGGGGACGAAAGACAGAAGGGGAGAGAGAGCGAGACAAAAAGAAGAAGAGAAGAGTAAGAGATAGATAGATAGAATAGAAAGATAGTAGTAAAGATAGATAGATGGTAGATAGAAAGATAGAAGCTTAAATAGATAGATATTATAATAGATAGTAGAAGAAGATGGGCTTTAGATATTTTAAAATAGATAGATAGATAGATATTTTATAGATAGATAGTAGATGTAATGGGAAGATAAAATAGATAGAGCTTATGATAGATAAAATAGATAGATAGATACTTATAGATAGTAGTTTAGATAGTAGATAGTAGCTTTAAAAGTAATAGATAGATGATGATAGTAGTATTATAGTAGATGATAGAGATAGATAGTAATAGTAGCTTATAGATAGATAGTAGATAGAAATAGCAAGATGTTATGAATAATAGATAGATAGATAGTAAAGACAGTTAGATAGAAGGAAGAAGAAGATAGAACAAGATAGAAGATAGAAGAAAGAAGACAAAGACAAAGACGGGAAGACAGAATGAAGAAGAGATAGACGAGACAAAAAAACGGGGAAAAAACAGAGACGGGAAAGACAAACAAAGCAAAAGATCTAACAGAACGAGACAGAAAAACAGAACTGAGTAGACCACAGAAAGGGGTGGACAGATAGCCCAGACCAGACACAGAGATGAGACAGAAAGAGAGATAAAAGAAGAGAGAACTGAGAAGATAGAAAAAAAAGGGACAAAAGAAGACAGAAAGAAGAGAGAGAAGAAGAAGCCCCCAAACAGAAAATGAGACAAAGGAATGGCAGACAAGAAGAAAAGAACAGACAGAATGGGGACGGGATAGACAGACAAAAGACAGAGACTGAGACAGACAGAACGAGAAGACCACAGACAGAGACGGGAAAAGGGAAAGAAGACAGGAAGAAGACAAAAAGAATAAAAAAAAAAGAAAAAAAAAGGGGGAAAAAAAAAAAGAGAGACGGAAAAACACACAAAAAGGACAAAAACCCAAAACGGACAAAAGAACAGAGCGGGGGGGCATGGGGAAAAAAAGGGGGCCCCGGTGGGCCGGGGTAAAAACCCCACAACAGGCTCTAAAAAGAGGTGGGTAAAATAAAACGTAACACGCTATCCCCCAAGTAGTAGCCGTTTTCCTTTAAGGCATCCTCCTCTTCTCCCCCACATCAGCCCACATTGCTTGCAGGTCACGTGTTGCACCGGGTCACCCACTCCGCTCTCCCTGTCCTTTTTTTCCTTTGTTTCCACAGTTAATAACAGACTATAAACCGAGGCCCGTGTGCAAAACGCCGCAGAACATCTTGCGCAACGTTAATCCGTTCGTTTCGGAAAAGTAGGCATTTTGTGCCGGTGGGAAAAAGATGACAAAATGGACAAAAAAGCATACACAAAAAGGGACGGATGTAAAAAAACCATGGGGTTTTCCCTTTCCCCCATAAAAAGAATGAATAAAATAAAAATCAAAAAAATTTCGCGTACAGTATGATTCCGAAACATGTCTTTTTGATTTTATTAGTTTAATAGGTAAAGGTGTGTTTTGTGTTGTGTGTGGGTTGTGTTGTGTGTGTGTGGGGGGGGGGGGGGTGATGGGAGCGTTTGAAAACCTTTTTTGAAAAAGTTCGTCTTACAAAAAAAAAAAAAGAGAAAAAGAAAAAGAAGAAGGAAGAGGAGGGGGAGGAGAAAAGAGGGGGAGAGAAAGAAGAGGGGGAGGAGAAAGATTTTAGAAGGAGGAGGGAAGGGAAGAAGAGAGGGAAGGAGGGGAAGAGGTAAGAATGTTAAGGAGAAGAAGGGGGAGGAGGAGAAGGAAAGAGGGGGAAGAAAGGGGGAAAAAGAAAAAAGAAGAAGAAAAAGGGGGGGGAGGAGGGGAGGAGGAGGATGAGGGAGGAGGAGGAGAAGAAGAAAGGGGAAAAAGGATGAGGGAGGAAGAGGTAGAAAAGAAGAAGAAGAAGAAGAAAAAGAAGAAAGAAGAGAAGAAGAAAAGAAAAAACAACAACAACAACAAAGAAAAAAAGACAGACAGACAGAATAGACAAAAAAAGACAGGAAGGAAAGGAGAAATTTGACAAGACAGACCAAAAGACTGACCGACAGACCAACACACCACCCCACACACACCAAACCCACACAAACACACACACAGACGTTCGCACAGGGCCTCGCTTAACTTGCTGGGGGACAGCGAGTTGCTCCGACCACTAGCTACCGTCCCTCATAAACCAAACGTTAATAGAATCGTTTCATGACTTTCTTCCTGTGGTGTGTGTGTGTGTGAGTGTGTGTGTGTGTGTGTGTGTTGTGTGTTAGTGTGTGTGTATGTATGTGTGACTATTTTAAATATATATATAAAGTGACTATCAAACTTTGTCTTTAAGAAAAAAAAGTTAACTTTGAGTACTTACTTTCACCCACCACCACCACCCCTAACCCCCTCCCTCCCCCCACCATCCTTCCCCCCCCCCCCCCCCCACCCCCCAAGACGTTTTTCATTCCTGCTAAAACATGTACATCAGCCTCTAATGCTTCTGCCTCTGGCAGTCTCAAGATTAACACTGTGGAGAAGAAGAAAAAAATCGATGATAAAATCAGATTAAAATCCATGTTCACATAGTTTTTTTTTGGGGGGGTTGGTTTTGGGGTGGATTATGTTGTTTTTTTAACATCTTCAGGCATTTAACGGTGGGTAATGTTACATGTTTTCTCTGCAGGTGGGAGGGGGGGGGGGGAGGAGGAGGTGGGAGAGGGGGGGAAGGTATATTAGTCTTCTCTCCGTCTGTCGTCCTTGACTGTCCCTGTCTCTCACGTCTTTCTCTTCTGTCTCTCGTCTCCCTCCTCCTCCATCTGTCTCCTTCTCTCTCTCTCTCTCACCTCAATCTCTCTCTCTCCTCCTCTCTCTCTCTCTCCCTGTCCCTTTCCCTCCCTCCCTCTCTCTTTCTTCTCTCCCTCTGTTTCTCTCTCTCCCTCATTACCCTCCCCCTCCATCTCTCCTCCCTCTTTCTCTATCCCCCCTCTCTCCCTCTTCTCTCTCCCCCTCTCTCTGTCTCCTCTCTCTTTTCCCCCCTCACCCCCCCTCTCTCTCATGTTCTCTCTCTCTCTCACTCTATCATCTCTCTCTCTCCTCCTCTCTCACTCTCCTCTCTCTCTCTCTTCTCTCCCTTCCTTCTCTCTCCCCTCCCCTTCTATCCCTCTCTCTCTTCCCCCCCTCACTCTCATGTTCTCTCTCTGTATCTCTCTGTAATCTCTCTCTCACAGTCTCTCTGCTCTCTCTATCTCTCTCCCCCTCTCTCCCCCTATCCCTCTCTCTCTGTCTCACTCTCTCTTCCCCCCTCCTCTCTCTCATGTTCTCATCTCTGTCTCTCTCTGTATCTCTCTCTGTCTCTGTCCTGTCCTCTCTCCTCTCCCCTATCCCTCTCTCTCTGTCTCCCTCTCTCTTCCCCCCTCCTCACTCTCATGTTCTCTCTCTGTCTCTCTCTGTATCTCTCTCTGTGTCTCTCTGTCTCTGTCTCTCTCTCTTTCTATCTCCCTCTCTCTCAAGTTCCCTTTTTCCAGGTGGAAGATTTCATGTCACAGGAGGGAAGGAGGGAGGGAGGGAGGGAGAGGGTAGGCATGTTTTTATAAACATTCACCTTCATTTTCTATGGGGTGGTCGGGAGAGAGACAGAGACAGACAGAGAGAGACAGAGAGAGACTGAGACAGACAGACAGAGAGAGACAGAGAGAGTCAGAGATAGATGATAGATAGAAGACATATAGATAGATAGATAGATAATAGGAAGATAGAAAATAGATAGCTTATAGATAGATAGATAGATAGATAGAAGATCGATAGCTTAAGATAGATAGATAATAGATAGATAGATAGATAGATAGATAGCTTATAGATAGATAGATAGATAGATAATAGAAAGATAGATAGCTATAGATATATAGATAATAGATAGATAGATAGATATATAGATAGATAGAAAGATAGATAGCATAAGATAGATAGATAGATAGAATAGATTAGATAGATAGATAATAGATAGATAAAAGATTGCTTATAGATAGATAGATATATAGAAAAGATAGATGCTTATAGATAGATAGATAGATAGATAGATAGATAAAAGATAGATAGCTTAAAGATAGATATATAGATAATAGATAGATAGAGATAGATAGAAAGATAGATAGCTTATAGATAGATAGATAGATGATAGCTTATAGATAGATAGATTAGATAGATAGATAGATAGATAGCTTTTAGATAAATAGATAGATAGATAAGAAAGATAATAGAAAGATAGAAAGATAGATAGCTTATATATAGGGGTAGATAGCTTATAGATAGATAGGAATATCTTAATAGATAGATACTTAAGATAGAATACATAGCTAGATATATAGAAAGATAGATAGATAGATAGATAGATAGATAAAGTAAGAAAGATAGAAAGATAGAAAGCTTATAGATATATAGATAGATAGGCTAGAAAGATAGATAGATAGATAGATAGATAATAGCTTAAAGATAGATAGATAGCTTATAGATAGATAGATAGATAGAAAGATAGATAGCTTATAGATAGATAGATAGATAGATAGAAAGATAGATAGCTTATAGATAGATAGATAGATAGATAGATAGATAGAAAGATAGATAGATAGATAGATAGATAGAAAGATAGATAGCTTATAGATAGATAGATAGATAGATAGAAAGATAGATAGATAGATAGATAGATAGATAGCTTATAGATAGATAGATAGCTTATAGATAGATATATAGATAGAAAGATAGATAGCTTATAGATAGATAGATAGATAGATAGATAGATAGAAAGAAAGATAGAAAGATAGATAGATAAGATAGATAATAGATAGATAGATAGATAATAGAAATAGATAGAAAGATAGGAATAGCTTATGAGATAGATAGATAATTAGATATATAGAAATAGATAGCTTATAGATAGATAGATAGATAGATAGATAGATAATGAAAGATAGATAGATAGATAGATAGATAGATAATAGATGGATAAAAGATAGAAAGATAGATAGCTTTATAGATATAAATATAAGATAGATAGATAATAGATAGAAAGATAGATAGCTTATAGATAGATAGATTAGTAATAATAGATTGCTTATAGATAAAAAGATAGATAGATAGATAGATAGCTTATAGATGATAGATAGATCGATAGATAGATAGATAGATAGATAGCTTATAGAAAGCTTATAGATAGTTAGATAATACTTATAGATAGGATAGATAATAGATAGATAGCTTTAGATAGATAGATAGTAGATAGATAGCTTAAATAGATATATAGATAATAGATAGATAGATAGATAGCTTATAGATATATAGATAGGACAGATAGATAGATAGAATAGATAATAGATAGATAGATAGAAAGATAGATAGCTTATAGATAGATAGAAGATAGATAGATAGAATAGATAGATAGATAGACAGACATCCAGACAGACAACAGACAGACAGACAGATAGATAGAAAGATAGAAGATAGATAGATAGATAGCTATAGATAGATAGAAAATAGATAGATAGATAGATAGACAGACAGATAGATAGATAGACAATAGATAGATAAGTATAGATAATAGACAAGATAGATAGATAGATAGATAGATAGACAAATAGATAGATAGATGATAGACAGATAGATAGATAGATAGATAGAAGATAGATAGACAACAGATAGAAAGATAATAGATAGATAAGATAGATAGATAGATAGATAGATAGAAGACCAAAAAGATAGATAGATAGACAGACATATAGAGATAGCTAAAAGATAAATATTCAGACCGATTAGATAGATAGATAATAGACTGCAAGACAAAGAAATCTGAGAGAGGCAGAGACTGAGACCTGAGACAGACCACAAGACTGAGACAGACACAGACAGAGACTGAGACAGACACAGACTGAGACAGACAGACAGGGACAGACACAGACAGAGACAGGCATAGACATAGATAGACAGACAGACAGGCACAGACACAGAGACAGACAGAGACTGAGACAGACACAGACAGAGACTGAGACAGACCACAGACAGAGACTGAGACAGATAGACAGACACAGACACAGAGAATGAGACAGACAGAGACTGAGACAGACAGAGACTGAGACAGACCACAGACAGAGACTGAGACAGATAGACAGACACAGAGACAGAGACTGAGACAGACACAGACAGAGACTGAGACAGACCACAGACAGAGACTGACACAGAGATAGACACCAGACAGAGAGAAACAAAAACAAGAAAAAGAGAGACGAGAGTGAAAGAAAGACAAAGAGAGAAGAAAGACATAGACAGACACAGATACAGACAGACACAGAGATGAGACAGACAGACACAGAGAAGACAGACAGACACAGAGCGGGGCTGTACGGGAGAAAAAGGGTGGCCTGGTGGCGCCGTGGTATAACACACAACAGCGCTCTAAGAAGAGAGGTGGGTAAAATCAACGTGAACACGCTATCACATCAGTCAGCTAGCCGTTTTCACTTTACAGGCAGTCCTCCTCTCCTCTCCTCCACATCAGTCCACATTGCTGTGCAGGTCACGTGTTGACACCCCATGGTCAGGCCATACTCACGCTCTGCCTGTCCTTTCTTTCCTCTGTTTCACACGAGTCTAACTAACAAGACTATAAACCGAGGCCCCGTGCGAACGCACGCAGAACATCTTGCGCATACGTTAAATCCTGTTCCGCTTCTCGGAAGAGTAGGCCATTGTGTGCCGGTGGGAACAGATGACAAAATGGACAAAACCGCATACACACGGGGACTAGGATGTAAAAAAAAGCACATGGTGCTTATTCCATTATCCTCGATATAAAAGAATGAATAAAATAAAAATCAAAAAAATTGCAGCGGTTAACTACAGTATGATTCCGATCATGTCTTTGTTGATTTTATTAGTCAATAGGTAAAGTGTGGTGTGTGTTTGTGTGTGTGTGTTGTGTGTGTGTGTGTGTGTGTGTGTGGTGGTGTGTGAATGTGTGGAGGGGGGGGGGGTGAATGGAGCGTTGAATAGCCCTTAGTGAATAAGTTCAGTCCTTTAAAAACAGAGAAGAAGAAGACGAAGGAGAAGACTGAGAAGAGGAGGAGGAGGTGAAGAAAGAAGAGGAGAAAGGAGGAGGAAGAGGTAGAGAATGTTAAGGAGAAGAAGGAGGAGGATGAGAAGGAAGAAGAGGAAGAGAAGAAAGGGGAAGAGTGAAGAAGAAGAAAAAAAAGAAAGAAAAGAAGAAGAAGAAGAAGAAGAAGAAGAAGAAGAGGAGGAGGGAGGAGGAAAGAAGGACGAGTAAAGATGGATGAGGAGGAGGAGAAGAAGAAGAGAAGGAAGAAGAAGAAGAAAGAAGGAAAAAGAAGAACAACTCAACAACAACAACAACCAACAAAGAAAGAATGAAAGAAAGAAAGACAGACAGACAAAGAACGACAAGAAAGAAGCGAGAAACAGACCCGACCGATACACACACCCATACACACAACACACACACACACACACACTTCGCACACGGGGCCTCTATTTTACAGTCTCATCCTAAGGACTTTCGGGGGTGGAAGTTAAGCCAGTACTGATGATAAATCCAGGGGGAAAAAAAATCCCTTTAAACGAGTAATATGATAATAATAATAATCATAAGAAAACAATAACATAATCATAAAAATGTATGGAATAATATATAGCCGCTTGAATCTTGTAAAGCGACAAATCAAAAGCGCTCAATGAGTGCCTTCAGTGGGGCTCGAAACCAGGCCGTCAGACCACGAGCGCAACGCTCTAACCACTAGGCTAAGCACCCCCGCGAGAATAAAAGGTTAGGGGGGGGGGGGAGGGAGCAATTTTTTGCTCTCAAAAAGGTGCGCAACTTCTTGTGGGGTGAGGTTGGGGGTGGGGGGGATTCTGAAGAGGGGGAGATAATAAAGAGAAAAGCAAACCAAATAATCAGGAGAAAAATTTTGGGTGTGTGTAAAGAAGAAACAAAACAGCTCTCACATACAGAGGCTGGCAATGAAGGCAAACATATAACACTCACGCACCGCGCGCACGCAACGCACCGCGCGCACACGGAATCTGCTGACCCGGTGTCTAGACTAGAAATCCCGTTCAGAGGATATTTTTCCTCTGGATTAACATCAGGTGCCGACTCCACTCCTCACCAAAGTCCTTCGGATGAGACATCATCGAGTCCCGTTGCTAAAACGCTCGCAGAACATCTACGCACACGATAAAAACAGCCCGCTATTTCGAAGAGTAGCAATTGTGAGCCGGTGGGAACGGATGACGAATTTACAATACTTCACACACACAGGGACTGATGTACAAAAACAAAACTAACCGCACGAGTGCATGTTTCCTATTATCCTCAAAATAAAAAGAAAAATACACACAAACACACACACACACACACCACCACATGCGCACGCACGCACGCAACAGCACGCACAACACACACACACACACACACACACACACCACACACACACACACACATCACACACACCACAAGACCAATAGGCAGAAAAAGAAAAATAACAAGGGCATAAAGATTATTCGTTCGACACTTAGACAAGAAAAGAGAAAGTGAAAAACCATTTTACCGATACCAACAAAACTACACGAAAACTTGTTAATAAAAAACGAAAAGAAAAGAAAAGTTTATAATCCATCGCAAAACAAAAACTAAAAACCCACCAAAAAGGAGAGAGAGAGAGAGAGAAGAGAGAGAGAGAAGAGAGAGAGGAGAGAGAGAGAGAGAGAGAGAGAGAGAGAGAGAGAGAGAGAAGAGAGAGAGAGAAGAGAGAGAGAGAAAAGCAAAGTTTTACAACCGAAACATAAACATGGTCAATAAAATACAACCGAGCCATTTATCTTATTTGTGTAACAATCAACAAAACCAATCCAATCCCGTTTTTTGTTTATAGCCCCCGACCACAGGAGGCCAATCAGGGCTGTCCACCCTCGTCAACTTTTAAATCACAGATTAAAACTGTGCTTGTATACAGGATAAAAACAGGTATGAAACTCAACCTACTGACCTATCCTTGTAGGCAACGCCCTGGCCAACCATAAGGTCAAACCCAGGATGGACACCGCGTTGTGGGAAAAACCACCACATCAACCACACATAAAATGAGGGACAGGATAGCCTAGTGGTCAGAACATTGCGCTCGCAATCTGACGACCCGGGTTCGATCCCTGTTCAAGGGGGATATTTATCCCCTTGAGTTAACATCAGTGCAGACTCCCCTCTCCCCCCACCCAAAATCCTTCGGATGAGACCTAACAAACCCAGGCCCCGGTGCGAACAGCACGCAGAAACATCTTGCGCACACGTCTAAAACCCTGTTTCGTTTCGCTTTCGTAAGAGTAGGCCATAGTGTGCGTGGGAACAGATACAAAATTTAACAAAACCACATACACACGGGGAACTGGCTTAAAAAAAAGCACATGAGTGCTTATTTCCATTATATCCTCGAATAATAGAATAAATAAATAAATAAAAGATAAAAACCAAAACCAGATTTCTTACAACAAAACAAACCGATCAAATTAATTATTTCCTGAAATCATTTCTTGATACTTACAACAAAGCATGAAATATATCACACAGTCTTGTCTCTGGGACATAGTATGTGTTTTTCAATTTGATATTGCTTTTTCACTGCCACCAGTCACTTTTCTAGAAGAAAAATCACACCGACACTTCAGAGCAAAAATTGCGTTTTGTTCCAAAACTAATGATTATATATATATATATAAACACACCAGCCAAGAATTGGAAAATGGTATAAGGGGGGCGTTTCACGTTATCCCTGCAGTTTATTTTGCTACTGTGGTTATCTTACAGAGTCTTAGAAAAAACGCTTTTTACTATAATTATGTATCGTTTTTCCTCGGATAAAGGAACGAGTACAACGTGTGTGTGTGTGTGTGTGTGTGTGGAGTGTGTGTGTGTTTGTGTGTGGGTTGTGTGTGTGTGTTGTGTGTGTGTGTGCGTGTGGTATGTGTGTGTGTGCGTGCCGTGTGTGCGTGCGGTGTGTGTGTGTGCGTGCGTGCGTGGCGTGCGTGTGTGTGTGGTGGGTGTGTGTGGTGTTCGATGACATACAAGTTTAGACAGACCCCAATCCCTTGTTGCCGTGTCCATCGTCGGTATTCCTAAAGAAGAAGAGGAGAGAGGAGGAGGAGAAGAAGACGACGAAGAGAAGAAGAAGAAGAAAGAAGAAGAAGAAGAAGAAGAAAAGAAGAAGAAGTAAGAAGAAGAAGAAGAAGAAGGAGGTGGAGGAGGAGGAGGAGGAAAAGAAGAAGAAGAAGAGGAGGAGGAGGAGGAAGGAGGATGAGTGAGGAGGAAGAAGAAGAAGAAAAGAAGAAGAAGAAGAAGAAGAAGAAGAAGAAAAAGAGGAGGAGGAAGAAAAAGAAGAAGAAGAGGAGGAGGAAGAAGAAGAAGAAGATGAAGAAGGGAGGAGGAATAAGAGTGATGAGAGAGGAAGAAGAGTAATAGTAGTAGTAGTAGTAGTAGTAGTAGTAGAAGAAGAAGTAGAAATTGAAAGAGGAGGAGAAGAAGTATAGTATAGTAAATGGTACAAGAAGAAGATATGATGAAGAAGAAGAAGAAGAAAATCAAAAGTTCCCCTCTATACCTAACCCCCACCCTACATACCTGAACCACACCACCCCCTCCAACAACCCCCTTCGCCCCTCCCCAATTCCCCCCCGCCCCCAACTCCTCCCCCCCACACCCCCCCCCCCCTTCCACCCTCCCTTCTCATATACACTCACACTGCATCTAAAAATAGCTAAGACGCGTTGGAAAAACAACTTAAATAAACCTACCTTCCCCTATCTCTCCCTAATGAGCTTACGAACTAGTAAACATTCACTCAAACATATCCTACATCCCCATCACCACAACCCTCCAAACCCCCCCCCCCCCCCCCCACCACCCACCCCACCCACACACACTCCCCATCCATCCACTTCCAAGTCAATAGGTTGGGTGGAAGGAGGGGGGGGTGTAAGAGAGAGAGAGATAGAAGAGATAGAGAGGGAGAGAGGAGGGGGAGAAGATAGGAGACAGAGATAGCGGGAGGGGGGAGAGAGAGGGGGGTGGGGGGTCGGAGATAGAAGGGGGAGAGAGAGGGAGATAGGAGGGAGGAGAGGGAGAGAGGATGGGGGGGAGAGAGAGGGAGAGAGAGAGGAGGGAGGGAGGGAGAGAGAAGGGAGGGGAGGGAGAGAGAGGAGACAGCGACAGAGAGAGCCGAGAGAGAGAAGAGATAGACCGGGGAAACCAATGTGGAGACTATGGGATTAAATAGAGAGAGCGAGAGACAGAAAGAGAGAGAAACAGAGAGAGAGAGAGAGAGGAGAGAGAAGAGAGAGAGAGAGAGAAGATGGGGGTGGATGATGAAGATGATGAAAGGAAAATGATAATCTTGTCTTCCACGGGTAAAGGATAAACATTGCCACACTGCTTCCTTTCTTAATATCCTCCGGTTGTGTGGTGTGTGTGTGTGTGTGAGTGTGTGTGTGTGTGCGTGTTGTGTGTGTGTGTGTGGGTGCGTGTGTGTGTGTGTGTGGTGTGTGTGTGTATGTGTGTGTAGATGTGTGCGTGTTCAGGTGTTATTTGTGTGAGTGAGAACAGAGAGAACAGAGTGAGAGACTGACAGACAGACACTGAACATAGAGAGAGAGAGAGATAAAAAGGGGAAGGGGGCCCGGAGGGGAGTGAGAGCACTGAACAGAAACAAAGCGAGAAGAGAGAGAGAGAGAGAGAGAGAGAGAGAGAGAGAGAGAGAGAGAAGAGAGAGAGAGAGGAAATGAGAGAGAGAAGAGAAGAGAAAGAGATAGAGAGAGAGAGAGAAAGAGAGAGAGAAAGAGAAAAGAAGAGAATGAGAGAGAGAGTGAAAAGTGAGAGAGAAAAGAGAGATAGAGGAGTGAAAGAGAGAGAGAGAAGAAAAGAGAGAGAGAAAGAGAGAGAGATCGGAGGACAGAGACAAATAGAGACAGAGAGAAAGTGAGACAAAGCACATACACAAAGAATCCTGAACATAGAGAGAGAGGGAGAGAGAGAGAAAGGTGGAGAGGAGAGATGGGAGAGGGAGAGAGAGGGGAGAGAGAGACAGAGGGGGAGAGAGGGAGAGAGAGACAGAGGGGGAGAGGAGAGAAGACTGAGGGGGGAGAGAGAGAAAGAGGGAGAGAGAGAGGGAGAGAGAGAGGGAGAGAGAGAGAAGAGGGGATTCTGACGGATAGACAAGACTGACAGACACACACAGGGCCAAGCAAGCAAACAGCAAACCTTCACACAATTTCAAACACCACCCACCCCCACCCCCACCCCACCCCGAAAAAAAAAAAGTGGAGGAGGGAGGGGAGGCACACAATGTTTACAACAACAAAAAAGGGGCTATCCTAACCAAAAAACAACACAAAAAAAGATGCTGGTAAACTGATGCCTATCAGCAGAGAGGCTGGAGAAAGCATCAATAGCCATTATAAATGACAAGCCTTGATTTTGGGGGTGGAGGGTAGGGGGGTGGAGGGGGGGTAGGGGGTTGGGTGAGGAATGGGTGGAGGGCAGAGGGGTACGGTAGATGGAGGTGGGGTAGGGGGTGGGGGCGGGATCCAATCCCATTCTCGTTAACAACACACTTGCAAACTGCTTCATTCTTTCTGTGGTCCGTCTTAAATAATTTTTTAGTTCCCTTATATTAGGAACAGTATAAAAGTGTTTGGAACTCGGAAATGTGGAAGTGTGTGTGTGAGTGTGTGTGTGTGTGTGTGTGTGTGTGTGTGTGGTGTGTGTGATGAGTGTGTGTGTGTGTGGTGCAGGGATGTGTACTAGATACGTATTGTGTGTGTGCGTTTTATATATAAGTACACACCTGGTCAAGACAACGCAGTTTCGCATGCATAGTGCATGCGTGCACGCATATACGCACGCACGCTGAGCACACAAACACTCGTAATGTCTTTTTATTACATCCCGTCACCGTGGCGCATGTAGCTTTAAACATTTTGTCATTACGTTCCCACCGCACACAAGGCCTACTCTTCCGAAAAAGCGTAACAGGTTTTAACATGTGGATCAAGATGTTCTGCGTGCCGTTCGCACACTACCTCGTTTATAGGCCCTCATCTGAATGTTTCTGGGGGATGAGTCGGCTCTGATAGCAAAACACGGAAAAAGTCCCTTTGAACGGATCGACCCTGGGTCAGCACATTTTGTGTGTTTGTGTGTGTGTGTGTGTGTGTGTGTTTGTGTGGTGTGTGTGTTGTGTGTGTGTGTGTGTGTGTGTGTTGTGTGTTTGTTTTGTGTGTGTGTGGTGCGCGCGCCGCACGCACATATGTGCGTGTATGTGGTGTGCAAACGAGAAAACATGAGAGAATGAGCATGCACAGGCATGTCTCGCGCAGCATGTCCTGTACATGCGTGTTTGTGCGCGCGCACGCCGCACACAACAACACCACACCCACAAAGAAGAAGATGTGGCAGGATGGTTAAGACGTACGCCTTCCACAAGTTAACCGTGAGTTCTGGGTTCGATTCCACCTCGCCTTTTCTTCCCATCAGTTGAACAAAAAACTCGAACTGAATGTCAAAGTCCTTCGGATATATAACCGAGGCCCCGTGTTCGAACCATGCACAACATCTTGCCACACGTTAAATCTGTTCCGCTTTTCGGAAGAGTAGGCCATTGTGGCCGGTGGAAACAGATGACAAAATTTTACAAAACCGCATACTCACGGGACGGATTAAAAAAAGCACATTGAGTGCTTATTCCATATCCTCGATTAAAGAATATATAAATAAATAAAAATTAAAAAAAATAAACACGTCTACCACACCTAATCCTTAGACACAGACGTCGTGTAAACTGCAAAACTGTCATCGGTGGGAGTGGCGGTGGGGAGTTTAACTTTCGTTTTTTATTTGGAGCTGTGTATGGTTTTGGGGTGTTTTTTACAGTTATCTTCTTCATCTGTGGAACCGGGAAAGCCTAAGATGGTCAGAGTACACTCGCTTTCCTTCCCCCAGCCAAGTTAAGCAGCTTCGAGCGTGGTTACCATTTGGATGGGTGACCTTTGCGCGCCTTGCTTAATACCCGTTCCCCAGTTCACCCAGCTGGAAATGGGTACCTGCACTTGTATTAGGGTCAGGAAGGTAAAAGCAGCGAGGGAGAGAAGAAATGGGCGCCGCCCTCAATATTCTGGCCCTAGAGGAATGAGGTCTCTGGACGCCTCGCTCACCCAACGACCTTAATAGGTATGGACCCTTTACCTTTACTCCTCCTTCTTCTCTATCTTACTTGTGGTGGTGTGTGGTGGTGGGGGGAGTTGGTGGTAAAGGTGGTGTGGTGGTGGTTTGTTTTCCTTCTTTGTAATATTGTCCATTGTTGCTGTTGTTGTTTACATGTGACAGCAGTCAGTACATGTGTAACCCAAGTTATTTCCAAGGCGCTTTTTTTCTTCTTTTTTCTTTTTTTTTAAGCTCTCCTTGTTCAACATAAATTTTCTGCCTCCCAAACACAACACAACACAACATGTATGTGCACGCGTGTGTGCAACCGCGCGCACACGCACAAACGCGTGCACACACGACAGGTAGATAGGCGGACAGAAACGCGTGCACGCACACACGTACGCACGCACGCACACATACACTGACACACACACACACTGACACACACACTCTCTTACTCACAACGAACGCACACAGAACATCTTGTTAAATCCTGTTCCGCTCTTCGTAAGAGTAGGCCGCTGCGTGCCGGTGGGAACAGATGACAGAATTTACAAAACCGCATACACACGGGGACTAGATGTAAAATAAAGAAAGCACATAAGTGCTTATTCCATTATCCTCGATATAAAAGAATAAAACAAAATAAATAAATAAGTACAATAAGCACAAACGCACACACTTAACACACACACAGTCATTTTGTGTGTGAATCAGATTGCGATTTCTGTGGTGAGCTGTGGACATTGTATCATCTCGAACAGAAACAGGAAATCTTAGAATCTGATATCCTTCCCTCAGATTGAGGGGGAAACACACGAGTATTGCACAATCACCTGTTTTCTTCTCATCCGCTACCTGGCTCCATAGTGTTGGTTCCTGTGTGTGTTTGTGTTGTGTGTGGTGTGTGTGTTGTGTGTGTGTGTGTGTGTGTTAGTGTGTGTGTGAGTGTGTGTGTGTGTGAGTGCGCGTGTTGTGTGTGTGTGTGTGAGGAAGAGAGAGAGTGTGTGTGTTGGTGTGTGTGAGTTGTGTGATTGAGTGTGTTTGTGTGAGTGTTTGTGTGTGCGTGCTGCGTGGCGTGCGTTGCGTGCTTGTGTGTGTGTGTGTGTGCGTAGTGGGTGTGTGCGCGCGTGTGTGTTGTGTGTGTGTGTTGTGTGTGTGTGTGTGTGTGTGAGTGAGTGCGTGTGTGGTGGTGTATGTGTGTGAGAGAGAAGAGAGTGTGTGTGTGTGTGGAGTTGTGGTGTGGTGTGTGTGTGAGCGCGTTTGTGTTGTGAGGTTATTTGTGTTGTGTGAAGAGAGAAGAGAGAAGAGAGACCGTTGTGTGTGTGAGAAGAGAGTGAGAGTTGTGTGTGTGAGTGTGTGTGTGTGAGTTGGTGTGTGAGTTGCGTTGTGGAGTTGCGAGGTGTTGATGCGTGTGTGTGTGTGAGTGTGAGTGTGTGTGTGTGTGTGTGTGCGTGTGTGTGTGTAGTGTGTGTTGAGTGCGTGCTGTGTGTGTGTGTGTGTGTGTGAGAGAAGAGAGAGAGAGTGTGTGTGTGTGTGTGAGTGTGTGTGTTGTGTGAGAAGGTGTGGTGTGTGTGAGTGCGAGCTTGTGTGTGTGTGTGTGAGTGTTGAGTGTGTGTGTGTGTGTGTGTGTGTGTGCGTGCTGTGTGTGTGTGTGAGTGTTGTGTGAGTGCGTGTGTGTGTGTGTGTGGTGTGTGTGTGTGTGTGTGTGTGGTGAGTGTGTGTGAGTGTGTGTGGTGTGAGAGTGTGTGTGTGTGTGAGTGCGTGCGTGTGTGTGTGTGTGTGAGTGTGTGAGTGTGTGTGTAAGTTGCGTGTGCGAAGAGAGTGTGTGTGTGTGTGAAGTGTGGGGGGGGGGGGGGGTGTGTAAGTGTGTGTGTGTGTGAGTTGTGGATGTGAGTTTGAGAGAGAGGAGCGTGGTGTGTGTGATGTGTTGTGAGAGAGAGAGAGAGAGAGTGTGTGTGTTGTGTGTGTGAGAGAGAGAGAGATGAGTGAGTGTGGTGGTAGAGAGAGAGAGAGCGTGTGTGTGTGTGAGTGGTGTGAGAAGAGAGAGAGAAGTGGAGTGGTGTGTGTGAGAGAGT
Source organism: Rapana venosa (assembly GCA_028751875.1). Classification (NCBI taxonomy): domain Eukaryota; kingdom Metazoa; phylum Mollusca; class Gastropoda; order Neogastropoda; family Muricidae; genus Rapana; species Rapana venosa. Next base: position 48,450,366 of record CM054159.1, on the reverse strand, counting down.
GAGAGTGTGTGAGTGTGTGTGTGAGAGAGAGAGAGCGTGTGGGTGTGTGATTGTGTGTGAAGAGAGAGAGAGTGTGTGAGTGTGTGTGTAAGAAGAGAAGAGGTGTGTGTGTGATGTGGAGAGTGTGTGTGTGTGAGTGTGTTGAGTGTGTGTGTGTGTGTGTGTGTGTGGTGTGAGTGTGTGTGGTGTGTGAGGTGTGTTTGTGTGAGTGAGGTTGTGTGTGAGTGAGAGAGAGAAGAGCGCGTGTGTGTGTGTGAGATGAGGAGAGCGCGTGTGTGTGTGGTGAGTGGTTTGAGAGAGAGAGAGAGGTGAGTGTGTGTGTGTGTTTGTGTGTGTGGTGAGAGTGCTTGCGTGGTGCGTGTGTGCGTGCGTTGCGTGTGTGGTGTTAATGGTGTGTGTTAGTGTGCGGTGTGGTTGTGATGGTGTGTGTGTTGTGTGTGTGTGTGTGTGTGTGTGGTTGTGTGTGTGTGTGTGTGTGGTGGTTGTGTGTGCGTGTGCGTGCGTGGTAGTGTGTTGGTGTGTCGTGGTGCGTGCCTGCGTGTGTGTTAGTGTGAGTGTGTGTGTGTGTGTGTGTGTGTGTGTGAGTGTGTGTGTGTGGTGCGTGTGCGTTAGTGTGTGCGTGCGTTGTGTGAGTGAGTGTATGTTGTCATGTGTGTGTGTAGTGAGTGAGTGTGTTGTGTGTTTTGTGTGTGTGTTGAGTCTGTGGTGTTGGTATGTGTGTGTGTTTTTGTGCTGAGCGTGTGATCGCTCAGTTTAAGTGTGTGTGGTAATGTATGTATGTATGATTATGTTAAAAAAAAACAACCAAAAAGTGTTAAGTACGTTTGCCCACCCACCTCTCTCTCTCTCATCTCTCTCCTCTCCCCTCCCTCCCCCCTCCCTCTGCCCTCCCTCCCCCCCCATCCCTCCATCCTTCCCTCTCTCTGCCTCCCTCCTCCCTCTCCACCCCCTCTCTCTCTCGCACCAACAGACACCAACCTGCAGTGCTATCATAATATAATAATAATAATAATTATGTATGGAATTTTATAATAGCGCTGATTCTTGTAAAGCAACAAATCAAAGCGCTCAGATTTTATTCCATACCACTTTCATTTAAAATTCGGCGCTCCCCCCGGGAGAGGCGGGAGAACGCCGTCGCCACAAAGCGCTGCGCCAACCCTTTCACAACCTTTTTTATTTTTTTTTATTTTTTTTCTGCAGCTGCATTTGTTTCCACTATTCAACAAACTATTTTTCCATTATTAAGTTCTTCTTCCTTCTTTTTTGGTTTAAAAAACTTACATTTCTCTTTTCTTCTCCATCTTTCGTTTATTGTGGAAGGGTGGTGTGAGTTCGGGGGGGGGGTGGGAGGAGAATGGGAAGGAGGAAGGGAGAAAAGGGTAGGAGAGAGAGAGGGTTGAGGCAGAGACGAGAGAGAGGGAGGGGGGAGGGATGGGGAGAGAGAGAGGGAGGAGGAGGGATGGAGAAGAGAGAGAGGGAGGGAGGGAGGGAGAGTAGAGGGAGGAGGGAAGGGAGGGAGATAGAGTGAGGGAGGGAGGGAGAGAGAGAGACAGAGACAGAGAGAGAGAGACTACAGACAACAGATGTGAGTGAGTGAGAGAGGTCTTCCTGTCTTCCTTCCTTCTCACACTCCCTTCCTGCAAATGTCTTCCTCTGGGCCATTATAATGAAACCCCTTTTTTTGGGGGTGGGGGGGTGGGGGGGGGTGGAGGGGGGGGGGGGTGGGGGGGTGGGGTGGAGGATGGTGGGGGGCAGGGGGGTAGGGGTAGATGGAGGTGGGGGGGGGGGGGGGTGGGGGCGGGACCCAATCCCCTTTTTCGTTAAAAACACACTTGCAAACTGCTTTCTTTTTTTTTGGGGGTCGTTTTTTTTTAAAAAAATTTTTTAGTCCCTTAGTATTAGGAACAGTAAAAAGGGGTTTGGGAAACTACTGAAATTTTATGGGGGTTTTGGGGTGTGTGTTGTGTGTTTGTTTTTGGTGTGTGTGTGTGGGGTGTTGTGGTGTGTGTGTTTTGAAATGGGGGGTTTGTACTGAGAACTAATTTGTGTGTGCTTTTTAAATATATAAAAGGTCCAAAACGCTGTAAAGGGAACGCATTTTGTCGCAGGGCATAGATGCATGCGGGGAAACGCATATACGCACGAAAAGGGCGGCACACCCCAAACTCGTGGGGGTTTTTTTTTTAAAAATCCCGCCCTCCGTGCGCATGTAGCTTAACAATTTTGTCTTTAAACGTTCCCCCGGCACCAAAGGCCTCCCTTTTCCAAAAAGCGTAACGGGTTTTAACATGGACAAAAATGTTCGGGCGGGCGTTCGCACCCGGAAACCTGGGTTTTATAGCCCCAAATCTGAATAAATTTTCGGGGGGGGGGAGTGGACCCGGAACTGATACCCAAACAAGGGAAAAAGTCCCTTTGAAGGGGATTCGAACCCTGGGTCAGCACTATTTGGGGTGGTGTTTTGTGTGGGTTTTGTGTGTGTGTGTGGTTGTTGTGTTGTGGTTGGTGTGGGGTTGTGTGTGTGTGTGTTTGTTTGTGGGGGGTGGGGGGTGCGCGCGCGCGCAGGGCTCATATGGCGTTTATGTGTGGGGCAAACGAGAAAACAGGGAAAAATTTGAGCATGCACAGGCATGTATGCGCGAAACAGTTCTGTACATCGTGTTTTGGGGCGCGCGCACGCACGAACCACACAAAACACACCCACAAAGGAAGGAAGGAGGGGGGGCGGGATGGTTAAAACGTTCGCCTGCCAACAAGTTAACCGTGATTTTTCGGGGTTTCGTTCCCCAGCCCCCCCCTTTTTCTTCCCAGTTTGAAAAAAAAAAATCGAACGAATGTCAAAGCCCCTTCGAGGGATAAACCGGGGCCCCGTGTTCGAACACTAGCACAACACCTTGCCCACACTTTAAAATTTCCTTTCCGGGTTTTTTTGGGAAGAGAAAGGCCCATTGTGTCCCGGGGAAAAAAACAATACAAAATTTACAAAACCGCATCAAAAGGGGACGGATGAAAAAAAAAGCACATGGGGTGCTTATTCCATTATCCTCGATAAAAAAATAAAAAAATAAAAAAAATTAAAAAATAAACCACACAAAAAACCTAATCCTTAGACACAGCCCGTCTGTAAAGCTGAAAAAAACTGTCTTGGGGTGGGAGTGGGGGTTTAAATTTTCCCGTTTTTATTTTGAGCTGTGTTGGTTTTGGGGTTTTTTTTTTTTTCATTTAAACCTTTTTCTCTGGGGAGGGGAAAAGCAAATTTGGTCAGAGAAACCCCGTTTTCCCCCCCCCAAGTTAAGCAGGGGGCGAGCGGGTTACCAGTTGGAGGGGGACCGTTTCCCCGCGCCTTGGCTTCAGAACAGTTCCCCCATTCACCCCACTGTAAATGGGTACCCCCTTTTTTGGGGTCAGGAAGGTAAAAAGCGGGGGGAAAAGAAGATGGGCGCCGCCCCCCAAAAATGCGGGCCCCCTAAGAATGAGGTCTCCGACCCCCTGCCCCCCAAAAACGCCCTTAAAAGGTTAGGGGCCCCCCTTTAACCTTTCCCTCCCCTTCTTCTCTTTCTTACTTGTTGGTGGGGGTTTGGTGGGGGTGGGGGTGGAAAAAGGTGGTGGTGGTGGGGGTTTTTTTTTTTTTCCTTCTTTTGGTATTTTTTACGTCATTGTTGCTTTTTTTGTTAAGGGGTTTGACAGCATTTCCAGTACATGTTAACCCCATTTATTTCAAGGGCGCTTTTTTTCTTTTTCTTTTTAAGCTCTCCTTTTTCAACAAAAATTTTCTGCCCCCCAAAACCACAACACAACCAAAAATGTATGGCACGCGTGTGTGCAACCGCGCCCCAAAAACCAAAAACGCGTGCACAAAAAAGAAAAAAAAAGAAAAAGGGGGACAGAAACGCGTCCCACCCCACACTCCGTACCCCCCGCAGGGCACACATACCCGACAAACACCCCAACCCCCTGCACACACACCCCTCTTATTTCCAACGAACGCACACAGAACATCTTTTAAATCCTGTTCCGCTCTTCCCCCTAAAGAGTAGCCGCTGCGGGCCCGGGGGGAAAAAGATGAAGAATTTCAAAACCGCATAAAAACACGGGGGCTAGATGTAAAATAAAGGGAAAACACATAAGTGCTTTTTTTTTTACCTTTTTTCCCCCGATAAAAAAAAAATAAAACAAAATAAATAAATAATTTCAATAAAACACAAACCACCCAAAAACTTAACACACACACAAATCATTTTTTGTGTGAAAAAGATTGCGATTCGTGGACTGTGGACATTGTATCATCTCGAACAAAACAAAATCTTTGAATCTGGGTATCCTTCCCTCAATTGAGGGGGAAACCAAAACATATTGGGACAATCACCTGTTTTTTTTCCAAACCCTAGCTGGGTCCATAGTGTTTGTTCTGTGTGTGGGTGTGTGTGTGTGTGTGGGGTGTGTGTGTGTGTGTGTGTGTGGTGTGGGGAGGGGTGTGTGTGTGTGAGTGTGTGTGATGCCGTGGGTGTGTGTGTGGTGGGAAAAGGAGAGAAGGAGGTGTGTGTTTTGTGTGAGTGTGGGGGGGGGGGGGGTGAGGTTTTGTGTTTTGTGTGTGGGGTGTGCGTGCGGCGTGCGTGCGGCGTGCGTTGTGTGGGGTGTGTGCCCTGTGTGTGGGTGCCGCGTTTGTGTGTGTTGTGTTTTGTGTTTTGTGGGGTGGGGTGTTGGTGAGTGCGTGTTGTGGGAAAGTGGTAGAGAGAGAGAGTTTTGTGGTGTGTGTGTGTGTGTGTGTGTTTTTGTGAGCGCGTTTTTTGTGTGTGAGGGGGTATTTTGTGTGTTTTGAAAAAAGGAGAAAAAAGAGAAAAAACCCCGGGGGTGTGGTTTAGAGAGAGTGAGAGGTGTGGTGAGTTTGGGGGGGTGTGTTGGGTTTTGGGGGAGTGCGTGTGTGAGTGCGTTGTGGGGAGTGCGTGTTTTTGTGTGTTAGTGTAGGTTTTGGGTGTGTGTGTGTTTCGGGTTTTGGGGTTTTGAGTGTGTTTTTGAGTGCGGGGCGTGTGTGTTTGTGTGTGTGTGGGGAAAAGAGAGGGGAGAGGTGTGTGTGTGTGTGGTGTGTGGGGTGTTTTTGGGGAGTGTGTGTTTTGTGTGTGAGTGCGTCGGGGGTTTTGTGTGTGTGAGTGTGAGTGTGGTGTTTTGTGTTGTTGGTGCGGCGTGTGTGGTGTGTGTGAGTGTTGTGTGAGTGCCGGTTTTGTGTGTGTGGGTGTGTTGTGTGTGTTGGGGTGTGTGTGTGTGTGTGTTAGTGTGTGTGTGGGGTGAGAGTGGTGGGGTGTGTGAGGCGTGGGGTGTGTGTGGTGTGTGTGTGTGTGTGGGTGGGGGATGCGGTGGAGAAAAAGAGTGTTTTGTTGTGTGAGTGTGGTGTAAGTGTGTGGTGTGTGTGAGTGTGGTGAGTGGGTGGTTTGAGAGAGAGAGCGTGTGTGTGTGTGAATGTGTGTGTGAGAGAGAGAGAGAGGGGAGTGTGTGTGTGTGTGTGTGAGAGAGAGAGAGAGTGTGTGAGTGTGTGTGAGAGAGAGAGAGAGCGTGTGTGTGTGTGAGTGTGTGTGAGAAAGAGAGAGAGAGTGAGTGGTGTGTGTGTGAGAGAGAGAGAGTGTGTGAGTGTGTGTGTGAGAGAGAGAGAGCGTGTGTGTGTGTGATGTGTGTGAGAGAGAGAGAGAGTGGTGTGTGTGTGTAAGAGAGAGAGAGTGGTGTGTGTGAGTGTGAGTGTGTGTGTGTGTGTGTGTGAGTGTGTGTGTGTGTGTGTGTGTGTGTGTGAGTGTGTGTGTGTGTGAGTGGTGTTTGTGTGTGTGAGTGTGTGTGTGTGGTGTGAGAGAGAGAGAGCGCGTGTGTGTGTGTGAGAGAGAGAGAGCGCGTGTGTGTGTGTGAGTGTGTGAAGAGAGAGAGAGAGTGTGAGTGTGTGTGTGTGTTTGTGTGTGTGTGAGAGTGCGTGCGTGTGTGCGTGTGTGCGTGCGTGCGTGTGTGGTGTTAATGTGTGTGTTAGTGTGCGTGTGTGGGTAGTGAGTGGTGTGTGTGTGTGTGGTGTGTGTGTGTGTGTGTAGTGTGTGTGGTGTGTGTGATGTGGTGTGTGCGTGTGCGTGGCGTGTTAGTTGTGTGTGTGTGCGTGTGCGTGCCTGCGTGTGTGTTAGTGTGTGGTGTGTGTGTGTGTGTGTGTTGTGTGTGTGTGTGTGTGTGTGTGCGTGTGCGTTAGTGTGTGCGTGCGTGTGTGTGAGTGAGTGTATGTGTCTGTGTGTGTGTGAGTGAGTGGTGTTGTGGTGTGTTTGTGTGTGTGTTGAGTCTGTGTGTTGTGTATGTGTGTGTGTTTTGTGCGTGAGCGTGTGATCGCTCAGTTTAAGTGTGTGTGTGTATGTATGTATGTATGTATGTATGTTAAAAAAAACAACAAAAAGTGTGTAATACGTTTGCCCCCCACCTCTCTCTCTCTCTCTCTCTCTCTCTCCCTCCCTCCCCCCCTCCCTCTGCCTCCCTCCCTCCCCACTCCCTCCATCCTCCTCTCTCTGCCTCCCTCCTCCCTCTCCACCCCTCTCTCTCTCCACCAACGACATCAGACCTGCAGTGCTAATCATAATAATAATAATAATAATAATTATGTATGGAATTTATATAGCGCTGAATCTTGTAAAGCAACAAATCAAAGCGCTCAGATTTTATTTCATACCACTTTAAGTTGAAATTCGGGCTGCTCTCCCCGGGGAGAGCGGGAGAACGCGTCGCCACTAAGCGCTGCGCCACCCTTTCACCCTTTTTTTTTTTTTTTTTTTTTTCTGCAGCTGCATTTGTTTCCCTATCATCAAACTATTTTTCCATTATAAAGTTTCTTCTTCTTCTTTTTGGTTTAAAACATACATTTCTCTTTTCTTCTCCACTTTCGTTATTGGTGGAAGGGGTGTGTGTGTGTGTGGGGGGGGGGTGGGGGGGGGGAGGAAGAGATGGGAAGGGAGGAAGGGAAAGAAAGTGGAGAGAAGAGAGAGAGGGTGAGGCAGAGACGAGAGAGAGGGATGGAGGGAGGGATGGGGAGAGAGAGAGAGGAGGGAGGGATGGAGAGAAGAGAGAGGAGGGGAGGAGAGGAGAGAGAGGGAGGGAGGGAGGTGAGGGAGAGAGAGGAGGGAGGAGAGAGAGGAATGGACAGAGAGAAGAGAGGAGACATACGACACAGAGGTGAGTGAGTGAGAGAGGTCTTCTGTCTTCCTTCTCACTCTCCTTCCTGCAAATGTCTTCCCCCTTTTTGGATCCCCAGCTACCACCCGCAAATTTCTCCCCCCCCCCCCCACCCCCTCCAGCAAAGTTTCTCCTTCCCTTCCACCCCTCCTTCCTCCAGCAAATTTCTCCTCCCTTCCACCCCACCCCTTCCTTCCAGCAAAATTTCTCCTTCCCTTCCACCCCATCCCTCCTTCCAGCAAATTTCTCCTCCCTTCCACCCCACCCCTTCCTTCCAGCAAATTTCTCCTTCCTTTCCACCCCCATCCCTTCCTTCCAGCAAATTTCTCCTTCCCACCCCTCCTTCCTTCCAGCAAATTTCTCTTCCCTCACCCCCATCCCTTCCTTTCCCAGCAAATTTCTCTTCCCTTCCATCCCCCCTCCTTCCAGCAAATTTCTCCTCCCTTCCACTCCCCCTATCCTTCCTTCCAATGAATTTTTCTCCTCCCTTCCCCCCCCCCCCCCCATCCCTTCCAATAATTTTCTCCTTCCCTCCCCCCCCCCCCCTTCCTTCAGCAAATTTCCTCCTTCCCTTCCACCCCTCCTTCCTTCCAGCAAATTTCTCCTTTCCTCCACCCCATCCATTCCTTCCAGCAATTTCCCCTCCCCCACACCCCTTCCAGCAAATTTCTCCTTCCCTTCTACTCTTCCCTTCCAGCAAATTTCCCTTCCCTTCTACTCCTTCTTCCAGCAAATTTCTACCCATCACCCCCCCCCCCCCCCCCCCCCCCCAGCAAATTTCTCCTTCCCTCCACTCTAACCCCCCCCCCCCCTCTCCCCGCCCTTTTCTTCCAGCAAAATTCTCCTTCCTCTCTCTCACCCTCTTTCCAAAACTCCCTTAAAAGCCTCTCCAATAACCCCCCAAATCATTGTCAATATAACAACAACAACAACAACAATTCCATCCCTTTTTTTTCCTCCTTTCCTTTCCATTCCATTCCTCTCTTCTCTTCTCTTCTCTTCTCTTCTCTTCTCTTCTTGTGTTTTCTAACACTTAACACACACACACACCATTTTCTCTCCTTCCTCCCTCCCCCTCCACCCTCCTTCCTCCCAAATTTTTGCAAGACTTCTGGTCCATGGTGACTTCCGCCATTGATTTCCGGCGACAGATGAGAGAGGGGCGGGGGGGTGGAGGAGGAGGAAGTTGGGGTGGTGATGGTGATGGTGGTAGTGGTGTTTAGAAATGGAAGAAGAAGGAGGGTTGATATATCAAGGAAACCTCACTACAATCTTCAGCCTCTCCTCCTTCCTCCTCCTCCCCTTCTCCCTTCCCCATGTCCATCTTCTCTCTCTCTCTCTCTCTCTCTCTCCTCTCGCTCACTCTCTCTCTCACTCTCTCTCTCCCTCTCTCTCTCTCTCTCTCTCTTCTCTCTCTCTCCTCTATCTTTCTCTCTCTCTCATACTCACTCACTCTTTCCTCTCTCCTCTCTCTCTCTCTCTCACTCACTCACTCACACTCTCTCTCTCTCTCCTCTCTCTCTCTTCTCTCTCTCTTTCTCTCTTTATTTCTCCTCTCTCTTTCTCTCTCTCTCACTCTCTCTCTCATCTCTCTCTCTCTCTCTCTTCTCTCACTCCACTCACTCTCTCACTCACTGACTCTCTCTCTCCTCTCTCTCTCTCTCCTCTCTCTCTCCCCTCTCACTCTCTCACTCTCTCTCTCTCCTCACTTCTCTCTCTCTTCCCCTCTCTCTCTCACTCACTCACTCACTCACTCTCTCTCTCCTCTCTCTCTCACTCTCTCTCTCTCTCCCCCTCTCTTCTCTCTCTCTTCTCCTCTCTCACTCTCTCTCTCACTCACTCTCACTCTCCCTCTCTCTCTCCCTCACTCCCTCTCTCTCTCTTTCTCTCTCTCTCTCCTCTCACTCACTCACTCACTCACTCACTCACTCACTCACTCACTCACTCACTCTCTCTCTCTCTCTCTCTCTCTCTCTCTCTCTCTCTCTCTCTCTCTCTCTCTCTCTCTCTCAAATGCCAGAACAGCTTGGGAAACAGGCGGGTAACAGCTCTGACAAGTACTCCAAAGTTGAGGGAGAGGAGGTGGTGGGGGTGTGAGGGGCCGAAGGGGGGTGGGGGGTGGGGGGGGTGGGAGGTAGTGTGTTGCCAGCTGACAGTGGGTGACAGACAGACAGACTAGCAGACTGACAGACAGATAGGACAGACAGACAAGTCCCCCCAAGGATCAATAGGCCAGAGAGAGAGAGAGAGAGAGAGAGAGAGAGAGAGGGCTGTCTCCCACCTTTCACAGGCATCCAGTGACACTACTCCCTTCACACTGATGATGTAATGAGACAGAGAGACAGAGAGAGAGAGAGAGAGAGAGCGAGAGAGAGAGAGAGCGAGAGAGAGAGAGAGCGAGAGAGAGAGAGAGCGAGAGAGAGAGAGAGAGAGAGAGCGAGAGAGAGAGAGAGAGAGAGAGAGAGAGAGAGGTACAGAGAGAGTGTGGGGGGGGGTAGGGAAGGGAGGGAGAGGGGAGAGGAAGGGGGAGAGGGAAGGAGGGAGGAGAGAAAGAATGAGAGGGAGGGAGGGAGGAGAGAAAAAAAGGGGGATAATAATAATAATAATAATAATAATAATAATAATAATAATAATAAATGATGATGATGAAGATGATGATAATAATAATATAAATAATGAAATGATAATAAGAATAATAAATGGAATTTATATCTAGCGCTATATCTTGCAAAAAACAAGTCAAAGCGCTGGATGGGGGAGGGGGTGGGGTGGAGAGAGAGGGGGGGGGGAGGGAGAGACAGACAGACAGACAGAAACACAGAGAGAAGGAGGGAAGGGAAGAGAGATTGAGAGAATGAGAGAGCGTATGTGAATGAGAGAGAGAGAGGGGGGGGGGGGGGGGGGGCAGAGCGGGGGGAGAGAGGGAGAGAGAAACAGGGGGAGGGGGGGGGGGGGGGGGGAAAGACAGACAGAAAAACAAATTGAGTTGGAGAAAGAGAAAGAGATAGAGAGAAAGAGAGAGAGAGAGAGAGAGAGAGAGACAGACAGACAGACAGAAAGAATGAGGAGAGACAGACAGACAGACAGAGACACAGAGAGAGAGGTGGGGAGGGAGAGACATAGACACAGACAGACAAATGGGGGTAGGTGAGAGAGAGAGAGAGAGAGAGAGAGAGAGAGAGGAGAGAGAGAGGAGAGAGAGGAGAGAGAGAGAGAGAGAGAGAGAGATGAGAATGAGAAAGAAGAAGAAGAAGAAGAAGAGAGAAAAAGAGAAACAGATCACGAGAAAGAAGCAAACGGAAAGACATAAAGACCCTGCCCAGAATGATGCAAAAGGTCACACTGCCTTTCTTTCTTGACAAACAAACCCATCTCTCTTTCCTTCCTTCCTTTCCTTTCTTTCTTTTTCTCCTTCTTGGTACCAAAAAGAAAGAAAAAAAACTGATGCAGAACTGTTAAGATTGATTGATTGACTGATTGATTGATTGATTGACTGATTGATTGACTGGTTGATTGATCTTCGATGTAAAAGACTCAAGCAATCGATCAATCAATAATTCTTTATTTCGAGGATAATGGAATAAGCGCTTTGACTTATCTTTTCAAGATATAGCGCTATATAAATTCCATTTATTATTATTATTATTTAATAAGCACTCACGTGCTTTTTTTAACATCCAGTCCTCGTGTGTATGCAGTTTCAAATATTTTGTCATCCGTTCCCACCGGGCACACAATGGCCTACTCTTGCGAAAAGCGGGACAGGATTTAACGTGTGCGGAAGATGTTCTGCGTGCGTTCGCTCACGGGGCCTCGGTTTATAGTCTCATCCGAAGGACTTTAGTGGAGAGTGGAGTCGGCACTGATGTTAACTCCAGGGGGGAAAATATCCCCTTGAACGGGATTTGAACCCGGATCGTCAGATTGCGAGCGCAATGTTCTAACCACTAGACTAGGGTTGTATACACTATAAGTTACAAGCTTGCTGTTGCTATGATTCCAAAATGCTGATGGTTTTCTATGTTTCTTCTCATTTCTGAATAATAAAAACTATCTAAAACCATGTAATGTATACATGTGAAGGGAAGCAGAGATATTATTGTACATGTTTTGTTGCCAAAACCAGAAACACAACACAAACCAAAACAATAAACAACAACAGCCACAAACAACAACAACAAAAATCGTGGATTTTTTAAAAATTTATAGAAAACTGAGAAAAATAACTACAAGAAGAAAGAGAAAAGGTAGGGTGTGTGTGTGTGAGAGAGAGAGAGCGAGCGAGCGCGCGCGCGCGCGCGAGAGAGAGAGAGAGAGAGAGAGAGAGAGAGAGGAGGAGAGAGAGGGGTGTGTGTGTGTGTGTGTGTGTGTGTGGTGTGTGTGTGTGTGTGTGTGTGTGTGTGTGTGTGTGTTCAATTTTACGTCTGTTCACTTCTAGTGATATATGTGTGTGTGTGTGTGTGTGTGTGTGTGTGTGTGTGTGTGTGTGTGTGTGTGTGTGTGTGTGTGTGTGTATGTGTGTGTGTGTTGTATGTGTGTGAGTGTGTGAGTGTGCGTGTTGTATCACAGTATGTGTGTGTGTGCGTGCACGCGTGCATTCTGAAACTCCCTCCCACCCTCTCCATCCCAA
>CM054159.1:48416054-48431054 GCA_028751875.1 Rapana venosa | reverse complement strand
ACAAGAGAAGAGAAGGGAAGCGAGAGAGAGAGAGGGGGAGAAAGGAGGGAGGGAGGGGAGAGACATGGAGGGGGAGAGAGAGGGGGGAGGGGGAGAGAGAGAAAGGGAGAAGGAGAGAGAGAAAAAGAAAGAGAGAAGAGAAGGGAAGAGAGAGAGGGGGGGTGGAGGAGGGAGGGAGGGAGGGGGGGGGAGAGAGAGAGGGAGAGAGAGAGGAGAGAGAGGGGGGGGAGAGGGAGAGAGAAAAAAAAACAGAGAGGAGAGGAGAGAGAGGGGGGAAGGAAGGAGAGAGAGAGAGATAGAGGAGAGATGGAGAGGGAAGGGAGAGGGAAGGAGGGAGAGGAGGAGAGAGAGGGGAGAGAGAGAGGAGAGGGGGAGAGAGAGGGGGAGAGAGAGAGAGAAGAGAGAGAGGAAGAGAGAGAAGAGAGAGAGAGAGCAGATGAGAGAGAGAGTGGAGAGAGAGAGAGAAGAGAGAGGAGAGACAGAGAGAGAGCAGCAGAAGATGGAGAAGAGACAGAGTGAAGAGGAGAGAGGTGGAGGTGAGAGATAGAGACAGACAGACACAAAAAACGAGAAAAGAGAGACAGACTGACAGATGACAAGAGAGACAAACGAGACAGGACAGATGGAGAGAGACAGAGAGAAGAAAGACAGAGAGAGAGGACAGAGAGGAAAGGAGTGACAAGACAGTGAAAGAGATCAGAGACAGACAGAGAGCCCAGAGACAAGACAGAGACAGATGACAGAGAGAGTGAGAGACAAAACAGAGAGCCAGAGACAGATAGAGAGAGAGAGAGAGAGAGAGAGAGGAGAGAGAGAGGAGAGAGCAGAGAGAGGAGAGAAAGAGACAGGCAGATGAACATAGACAGATGAGAGTGAGAGACAAGACACAGAGAGAGCCAGAGCCAGAGAGAGAAGAGACAGAGACAGAAAGACAGACAGAGAAATACAGACAGATGACACAGTGAGAAAAGACGAGAAGAGCCAGACAGAGACACAAGACGAGAGAGAGTGAGAGACAAGACAGGAGAGGCAGAGGCAGAGCAGAGAGAAAGAGACAGAGACAGAAAGACAGACAGAGAAATACAGACAGATGACACAGTGAGAAAGACAGAAGAGCCAGACAGATGACAAGACAGGAGGTGAGAGACACAGACAGAGAGAAAGAGACAGAGACAGAAAGACAGACAGAGAAACAGAAAGACAGACAGAGAAAGAGAGGCAAAGCCAGCCAGAGAGGAGAAGAGGGGGATTTGGGGAGGAGAGGGGGGGGGGGGGGGGGGTAAAGCCCTGTAGAGCTCCACCAACTGCTAAGGTCATGCCGTCATTATTCTCTACAAGAAAAAAGCAGCAAGCTCTTTTCTTTTTTTGACTGGATGGAAATGCCATGCTGAATGCTGGGGGGAGAGAGACGGAGAGGGGCGAGAGAGAGAGGGGGGAGAGAGAGAGGGGGAGAGAGAGGGGGAGAGGGAGGGGGGAGAGAGGGGGGAGAGGGGAGGAGGAGAGAGGATGGAGAGAGGGGGGAGAGGATGGGGGACAGAGAGAGGGGGACGAGAGATGGGGGAGAGAGAGGGGGAGAGGGAGGGGGAGAGATGGAGGGAGAGGAGAGAGAAGAGAGAGGAGGGAGGGAGAGAGAGAGGGAGAGAGAGAGGGAGAGAGAGAGGGGGAGTGAGGGGGGACAGAGAGAGGGAGAGGGGGGGGAGAGAGAGGGCGATGAGGGAGAGGAGGGAGGGAGGGAGGAGGGAGGGAGGGAGAGGGAGAAGGGGAGAGAGGGGACAGAGAGAGGGAGAGAGAGGGGGGAGAGAGGAGAGGGGAGGGGGAGAGGGAGAGGGAGAGGGAGAGGGAGGAGAGGGGGGAGAGGGAGAGAGAGAGAGAGAAGAGAGAGAGAGAGATAGGGAGAGAAGAGAGAGGTTTTGTGTATATATGGGTAGGTGTGCAGGTGAGTGGAAGTGCACACTTGCAGGTGTGTGCACGTGTGCATGCATGCATGCAAGCTCACACCACAATCACACAACACACACACATACAAATACACACACACACAATCTTCCAACAGCCACACACACACAGACCTTTCCTACCACTTGGTCTGTCCACACACACACACACACACACACACACACACTTACACAAACACACAACACACTCACAACACAACACAACACAACCTCACCCACACACACACACACAACACAACACACACACTTACAACTCACACACACAAAACACTCACACAACACAACACACTTACAAACACAACACACACTCACACACTTACAACACAACACAACACAACACACAAACACACCACAACACACACACACACACACTTACACACAACACAAACACAACACAAACACACACACCCTTATACATGCAAACACCTCACGTTAAAGCACTGGATTTTAAAAAATATTCTAAAAAAAACAACCCCAAAACCAAACAAACTGCGGATGACGCGTGCTGTAGACCCCATCCCAGGCCCCATGAACAATCCTGATGAATGACATTATTAGCCATGTCTTCACATCACCAAAGCTCTTCCAAGATTTTTTTCTAGGGAAGAGGGGGGGGTATGCACGGGTAGGGGGGTGGGGGTGTGGGGGGGAGGCGGGAGGGACTTCACACCCTAAAGCTGAGGTAATAAATAATCCAAACGGGATGTCCGCGCCAAAGTCATCAGAAAGAACACTGCCCATGAGCTAATAATAATGGCTTGGATAAAATATCACACTATTGTTTCTTTACTCATCAACCGCGATGGCGTGTAATATACACAAAAAAAGCACACACACACACACACACACACACACACACACACACACACACTGCATAGATATAGATATATATATACATATATATCTCCACACACAGAGTTCTAAACATTGTGCACAGGGAATACATCAGATTGATGTTACGCCGGGGAAAACATATTATATATAATATGCAATAGTTGTTTGTGAGAGAAAAACAAGGTTGTGACGAGTATAGAGGTGCACTATGCGAGCATGCCCGTTTGTGAGAGTGTGCGCACACACATACGCACGAACGCATGCACACGCGCACACACAGTCACACACACACACTGTAACCCCTTCCCCACCCCCTTCCCCAAACGTCTGTCTCCTTCTCTCATGGGTAAAAGGCTAAAGGTCACTGTCACGTGATCAAAGCTTTAAGGACACTCTGTCACGTGATCAAAGCTTTAAGAACACTGTCACGTGATCAAAGATTTAAGGACACTCTGTCACGTGATCAAAGCTGAAAGGAACATTACGCCACGTGATCAAGGAGTGAAAGGTCACTCTGTCACGTGATGAAGGAGTGAAAGGACACGTCACGTGATCAAAGCTGAAAGGTCACTCTGTCACGTGATGAAGGAGCGGAAGGACAGTTCTGTCACGTGATCGAGGAGTGAAAGGAAAGCTGTCACAAGAGGTGAAAGGAATCGGTCACGTGATAAGGGGATGGAAGGTTCTATTGACTGTCACGTGATCGGAGGAGGGGGGAAGGGGGGGCGGGGGGGGGGGGGGGGGGGCAGTGGAGTAAAGGCTTTATTTACTGTGACATGAGCAGGCGGGTGAAAAGGGTGTATTGACTGTCACGTGTTCAAGTTCTTTACATAGGCCACCATACAATTCAAATAAACACGAAAGAAAAGAATTGCAGGTCGCTCGCTCTCTCTCTCTCTCTCTCTCTCTCTCTCTCTCTCTCTCTCTCTCTCTCTCTCTTCTCTCTCTCTTTCTCTCTCTCTATCTATCTATCTATCTATCTATCTCTATCTCAATCAATCTCTCACAGACAACACATAAACTCACACGCACACACACACATACTTACAAAGGGAAGCAAGAGGAGAAAGGGGCAGAGACAGAGAAAGAAAGAGAGGGAGCAGTGAGAGACAGAGACAACAAAACACAATTGAGGAGAAAGGAAGTGTGTGAACAGAGAGAAGGGGGGAGAGAGAAAGAGAGACAGACAGGGAGGGAGAGAGAGAGTGGGGGGGTGGGGGATAGAGAGAAAGACAGAGTCAGAGAGCGAGAGAGGTAGAGGCAGAGAGAGAGTGTGATAGACAGAGAGACAGACAGAGGTAGACAGAGAGAAAAAGAGACAGAGAGAGACGGACAGAGAGAGAGGGAAGGGAGGGGGGGGGGGGGGGGGGTAAAAAGCACAGTTGACAAATTTATGCAAAGGTCACAGCGGCATTATTCTGAGAGGAGAGTGAGGGCTTTTGCACTTGATGGAAATGGGATCAGCCCCTCCACACTGCTCTGTGTTGTTGTGTGTGTGTGTGTGTGTGTGTGTTGTGTGTGTGATGTGTTGTGTGGTGTGTTTGTGTGTGTGGTTGTGTGTGTGTTGTTGTGTGTGTGTGTGTGTGTGTTTGTGGTGTGTGTTGTGGTGTGTGTTGTTGTGTGTGTGTGTGTGTTGTGTGTGTATTGTGGGTGTGTGTGTGGTGTGTGTGTTGTGTGTGTGGTGTGTGGGTGTGTGTTGTGTTGTGTGTGTGTGGTTTTGGTGGTGTGTGTGTTGTGTGTTGTGTGTGTGTGTGTGTGTGTGTGGTGTGGTGTGTGTGTGTGTGTGTGTTGTGAGCGCGCGTGTGTGGTGGTTTTGTGTGTGTGTGTGTGTGTGTATTGTGTGTATGTATGTGTGAGAGTGAGAGAGAGAGAGAGAGATAGAGAGAGAGTGGTGTGTGTGTGTGTGTGTGTGTGTTGTGTGTGTGTGTGTGTGTGTGTGTGTGTGTGTGTGTATTGTGTATAATGTATGTGCGACAGAGAGAGAGGGGGGGGTGGTAGAGGATAAGAGAGAGAGGATAAGAGAGAGAGAAAGAGAGAAAGAAAAAGAAAGAGAGAAAGAAAGAAAGAGAGAAAGAAAGAATGAATGAGAAAGAAAGGGAAGGAAGGAGGAAAAAAGAAAGTAGAGAGTAAGAGAGAGAGAATGTGTGTGAGAGAGGTGTGTGAGAGAGAGAATGTGTGTGTGAGAGAGTGAGTGTGTGTGTGTGTGAGAGAGACAGAGTGAGAGAGAGAACACAGAAAGAAAGACGATAAAGAAAGGGAAAAATAGGGGAGAAAGAGAGTGCGTGACAGAAAGTGAGTGAGAGACAGAGACAAACACATACATACATACATACATACACACAGACAGACAGATAAGACAGACAAAGACAGGAGAGACCTCCAAAAAGCCATTTCCTCTCTCTCTCTCTCTCTCTCTCTCTCTCTCTCTCTCCTCACACACACACACACACACACACACACACATACACACACACGCTCTCTTTCTTTCTCACACACACACACACACACACACTCTCTGTGTGTACACTCATCGGCACGCATGCATGTGTGTGTATACATGTGTGCGCGCGCGCGCGCACGTGCCATGAGCGTTTATATTCATGCAGACAGATTTAAACCATGCCTCCAATAACAGCAGGCACTGATAATAATATTCACGCTAGCAAATACGAACTACAGGCCTCTCACAGCGTGCGAATTTGTACAGGGGACATTTCTGTAACTAGTGTATGCATACCAGGGCATCATCTTGAAGACTTATATACACAGAGTCGACACAGGGACACAGCATCATCACACACAATCCTGCAGTTGATTGCGGGAAATGTATTCCGGCATCATGTTCATTTTGCTGTGCCTTTCCTGTATTGTAAATGCTCTTTCTTTCACTTTTCATGTCCATAATTTGTACTCTTTCATTTTTGGAGCGAATTTGTGTTGAGAGTAATTTTTTCACACGCCCACAAAATCCGCAAGTTGTGGTTTTGTTAAATTTCATGTACCCCTTGGGGTTTTTTCCTTGAAATAAAATCTTGAATCTTGATAGATGCGTGTGGTTTTTCAGCCACATTGTATGTATATGGCCTCACAATATGGTCACTTTTCTTTTTTTTATTGGGAGGGGGGATGGGGGTGGCGTGGGGGGGGGGGGGGGGGCAGGGTTGGAGACGGGAGAAGGAAGGAAGGGGGCAGGGGGAGGGGGTGGAACTTTCCACCCTAAAAAGCAAAGGGGGGACAACTAATCCGAGAGGATTTCTGTGCAGCACTTATCAGAAATGGAAAAAATTGGTGGTCGAGTTAATGGCCTTGGCAAAACCTTTTTCCTGTGGTTATTTATGTATTCAATCATTTATTTATTTATTCACTTATTTATCAATTTATTTAGTTATTTATGTCGAGGATAATGGAATAAGCACTCATGTTTTTTTTTCCATCCAGTCCCCGTGTGTACGCAGTTTTGTCCATTTTGTCATCCGTTCCCACCGGCACACAATGGCCTACTCTTCCGATAAACAGAACGGGTTTTAACGTGTGTTGCAAGATGTTCTGCGCGCGTTCACACACGGGGCCTCGGTTAATAGTCTCATCCGAAGGACTTTTGGGGAGAGTGGAGTCGGCAGTGATGTTAACTCCAGAGGAGAAATCCTCATGAACGAGATTCAAACCCGGGTCAGCAGATCACGAATGCATCGCTCTAACCACCAGGCTATCCCGTCCCCCTGTTTGTTTTTGGTTTTCAAGGATGTTGCGCTTCCGATACCTTTTTGTTTCATTTCTGGCATTGTATTAATTAAGAGGGGGGGGAAAACTAACAGGACAGTTGACATCATCAGCTTGTTCGATTCGATTCGATTTCACGTCTGTTCACTCTTAGTGACATTAGGTCAGCTTGTTCAAAATGTTACCCGTTTACTATTATTTTAGTCTTCCTTGGCAGATAATTGAAATCCACTTTTTCTTCACCGTTTTTGACATCCATTGTTTCTTCACTGTTCTCAGTTTCTCATCTCATCTGCTCCCGTAACCCCCTCTCTCCAGGGTTGTAAGGAGCACTGCAGTGACGAACGTTGCACCAGTTGGCTCCATTTGCGGCGGTTGTGGGCAAGTGCCTGGGTTGTGGAGAAGCTTCTTCCCGGTCCATTCAGGGATGATGTCTGCCCGTTTCTTCTTCAGCCTGCCTCGCCTTCTCTTCCCCTAAGGAAGGTGGCAGGATGGTTAAGACTTTTGCCTGCCAACAAGTAAACCGTGAGGTTCTGGGTTCCATTCCCAGCCTCGCCCTTTCTTCCCAGTTTGACAAAAAAAATCGAACTGAATGTCAAAGTCCTTCGGATGAGACTATAAACCGAGGCCCCGTGTGCAAACGCATGCCGAACATCTTGCAACACACGTTAAATTCTGTTCCGCTTTTCGAAAGAGTAGGCCATTGTGTGCCGGTGGGAACAGATGACAAAATTTACAAAACCACATACACACGGGGACTAGATGTAAAAAAGCACATGAGTGCTTATTCCATTATCCTCGATATTTTTTTTTTTTAATTCCCCCTGCACTGGTCCTTGCAAGAAGGTCATGGGAGAGCCAGTTTCTACAGGTCTGTCTATGTATTATAGGGAGAGGAACAGGTGACACAGCTATTCATTATATCGAGCTCAGACTCGTGCAACACTTTCGTGCTTTGCGTGGAGCCTGGCACAGTTGTTTTCAGACTTGTACTATTTTTTAGCCTATGGAAGTCCAAGTAAGGCGGCGAAAGTGGCGTTGGGTCGGCCACACCCTACGGAAGGAGCCTTGCAACATCACCAGACAAGCGCTCGAGTGGAACCCGCAGGGGAAAAGGAAGAGAGGGCGCCCCAAACAGACCTGGAGGAGAAGTCTGCATAGTGAGCTGAGAGACTCCAGCCTGACATGGGAAGAGGCCAAGACCCTTGCCAGAGACAGGAGAAGGTGGAGGGACGCTGTTGAGGCCCTGTGCTCCGCTAGGAGCTATAAGGACTAAGAAGAAGAAGAAGAAGAAGAAGAAGAAAAAGAAGAAGAAGACTATTTTTTAGGGATGCTCAGGTGGATCAAATGACTTGCCACCGCAGTCCCTCAATCGGAGTAATTCTGCTGGGACTTATAATAACAATAATAATAATAATAATATATGGAATTTATATAGCGCTGAATCTTGTAAAAGAAACAAATCGAAGCGGTTTAGTACAATCTCCAGCAAGATACAGCTATCCCAATAATCTAGTCTTGCACAGCATGCGTGATTTTGCGTGCATAGCGCTGTTGCTTACGAATTGTACTATTTTTAGGGGCGGTCCGCGGCGCCAAAGGGGGATAACTTGCGGCTACCTTAGCCCCTCTTTAGGGTCAGGGAAGGTAAAGCGGCGAGAGAGAGAGAGAGAGAGAGAGAGAGAGAGAGAGAGAGAGAGATGGGCGCCGCCCTCAATATTCTGGCCCCAAGAGAAGTAAGGTCTCTGACGCCTCGCTCCCCTACAACCTTATACTAAGTTATAGGTTATGGGACATCTTTACCTTTACCATATCTCAGTCCCTGAATCGAAGATCTTCGCTGGGACTATGGTATAACTTCAACCAACCAGCTAACCCAATACAAACGACAGCCATAGCAGAAGCGGGGTTTAACATACTGCTATGATTGTTATGCATCTCCTATCTTCTGGTGATGATGATTGACATGCTGCTGGATTGTCCATCACACGGCCTGAAGGGAACGGGACAGCCTGGTGGTTACAGTGATGCGCTTGTGATCTGCTAGGCCGGGTTCGAATCTCATTCAGGAGGATTTTTTTCCTCTGGAGTCAACATCAGGGCCGACTCCACTCTCCCCCAAAAGTCCTTCGGATGAGACTATAAACCGAAGTCCTGTGTGCAAACCCTCGCAGAACATCTTGCGCACACATTTCAACGCGTTCCGCTTTTCGGAAGAGTAGGCCATTGTGTGCCGGTGGGAACAGATGACAAAAATCTACAAAACTGCAGATGCACCTGGACTGGATGTGTTTGTTTTTTTTAATTTAAGCACATTGAGAGCTTATTCCATATATTATCCTCAAAATAAAATAAAATAAATTTTAAAAAATAAATAAAGATTTGAGGCATTGGTTTTCCATGTCTTTCAATCACCAAAAGTATCCAGAGTTCTGTTCTTTTCTTCTGCTCTTTCTCTTATGCCATCTTTCTCTGAGGTTGGCCTCAGAATATTGCCTTCGTCTTCAAAGACCTCTCTGTGCGGGCAGTGGTCCCGAATTGAATAGACAGTCCCACAAATGCGAAACACGCGCACACTTGCACGCACGCACGCGCGCGCGCACTCACATACACAAACACACACTTGCACACAAACACACACTTGTACACACACATACACACACAAACACACACCACACGCACAAACACACACATACACGTTACACTTACACAAACACACACGCGTGCGCGCGCGCACACACACACACACACATAAAAAAAAGCAACAACAACAAATAGCGCTGTTCCCATTCTCTCCCTCACCAACACCCGTCCACCTACCTCACCCACCCACCCCACCCCACCCCAACCCAACACACACTGACAGACAGTGAGACAGAAGATGGATGGGGGGGGGGGGGAGAGTGAAGGGGGGGGGGGGGGGGGAGAGAGAGAGAGACACATAGAGCAGCACAAGAGAGGGGTTACAGAGAGAGGGGGGGGGAGACGCAGAGAGACAGAGGAAGGGGATCAGAGAGAGGGATGGGGGGAGAGAGAGGGAGGGGGGAGAGAGAGGGAGGGAGGGAGGGGGAGAGGGAGGGAGACAGAGACAGACAGCTCCTGCCAGAGGAAACAGATGGACAGACCTTAAAAACAGACGGACGGACACACGGACGGACAGACACTGAGACAGAGACATGAGGCACACACACACACACACTCAACACACACATTCACGCACGCGCACACACACTCTAGACACTACATACACTACACACGACACTCACGACACTACACAAACACACACATACATACACGACACTACACAAACAACACCACACACAACACACACACACACACACACACAGCGAGAGAGAGAGGTAGGGGGAAGAGAAACAGAAAGACCAGTACAGAGACAGAGACAGAGAGAGTGACACAGAGAGAGACAGCTCCTGTCAGAAGAAATAGACAGACGGACAGACTGACAAACAGACACACCGACGGACGGACAGAAACATAAGAGGTACACACACTATACACTATACATTACACCTCCCCCCCACCCACCCACCCACACACCCCCAACAACACACACACCCCAACCCACCAACCCCCACACACTCACCCCCACCCCCCACCCCACCCCACCCCCACACACCCCACCCCACCAACAACAAACAACCAACAACAAAACTCCACTCACCGTCACCAAAGTCCTATGATCCGACTGCACGTTATTATTATTGTTATTATTGTTACTATTATTATTATTATTATTTCCTCCTCCTCCTCCTCCGCCTCCTCCTCCGCTGTCCTTGACCTTGGAGTGCTTGGCCTTTCGGGCCTTGTTCTCCAGCCAACGCTGGTGAAGCAGCTCCGTGTCCTGCTTGTGCTGTTCTTCCACCCGCAGACGGCCCACGTTCAGGCGCCCCAGGCAGTTGAGATGGCGATGACGGTACTGCTCTATGCGACGCCGGAGTCGGTCCACCACGTCGCGTCGCTTGGGGGCAAAGAAATCCCCCATGCTAAGGCGGCGGCTTCTGCTGCCGCTGCCGCTGCCGCTGCTGCTGCTGCTCCGTTTGTTGCCGCCGGGGATGGGGATAGGGATGAGGATGAGGATGGGGATGAGGATGGGGATGAGGGTGAGGAGGATCCTTGGTGCTGCCTGCTCAGCCCACCAGACCGCTGCCTGTCTTCTTCTCCTCTTCTTCCTCTGTTGTTGCTGTTGTTGTTGGTGTTGTTGTTGTTGCTGTTGTTGTTGCTGTTGTTGTTGTTACCGCTGCTGCACCCTCTGCCGACTCCGCCCTGCCCGCCGCACTCACGCCGCTGGGGGAGCATCGAGGGAGATTGCTGTCCAGCCTAGAGGGGAAGGGAGAGAAAGGGATACATATGCACGGTTAAGATCCCATGACATACAGATGCGGCTGGAGGGGTCAATTTTTTTTTTGTTGTTGCTCTCCCCCGCCTCGGAGAATTACTTTAAGAAGGAGGAGGTGGAAGGAGAAGGAAGAGGAGGAGGTGGAGGAGGAGAAGGAGGAGGAAGAGAAGAAGAAGAAGAAGAAGAAGAAGAATGAGGAAGAAGAAGAAGAAGAAGAAGAAGAAGAAGAAGAAGAACAACAACAACAACAACAACAACAAACAGCAACAACAATTAATAATAATAATAATAATAATAATAAATTATATCAATTAATGATAATTACTTGTACACAGTTAAGACCCCACGACAGAGATAGGGCTGGAGGGTCATTCAACTCATTGCTGTCCCGTCTTATAAACTACGTTTCCATCTATAGTTAAGACTCTACGACATTTATTTTATCTTTATTTCATTTCTTATTACGGCTGGAGGGTCACTGCTGCCCCGCCTTGTAAAACTACTCGTGCACAGTAATAGTATGATTGACTTCCATCCCATAGGGGACGGGACAGCCTAGTGGTTAGAACATTGCGCTCGCAATCTGACGACCCGGGTTCGATTCCCGTTCAAGGGGATATTTCCCCCTGGAGTTAACATCAGTGCAGACTCCACTCTCCCTAAAAGTCCTTCGGATGAGACTATAAACCGAGGCCCCGTGTGCGAACGCACGCAGAACATCTTGCGCGCACGTTAAATCCTGTTCCGCTTTTCGTAAGAGTAGGCCATTGTGTGCCGGTGGGAACAGATGACAAAATTGACAAAACCGCAAACACACGGGGACTGGATGTAAAAAAGCACATAAGTGCTTATTCCATCATCCTCAATATAAAAGAATAATAAATAAATTAATTGATTAATTTTACAAAATCCTCGATATAAAAGAAAGAAAAGAAAAAGAACAAAAATAGTGCCCTGACATAGTTTACATTCGAATGATTGACTTCAATCACGCAACATCCTGACATACATACATGTGTATACAACTTTAAATTCGTATTCATGATTGACTTCAATCCCCTAGTAGCCTGACACAGAACTTGACATTCGTATGACTGACATCATTCATCCAAAGGCCTTCCCGTTGCTGCCACCCCATCTGCACTTCTAAATGAGAAGCGTTTGACAACATTACGACTGAAATGACACCCGACAACCTACATGTATATCTGACAAAAAGATAGGACGCCTAAGTTGATACCCAAGTTATCAGCGACATGTCGTAGTATTCTTGATTTATTAGCTAAGTCTGCCATTTTTCGGCTATCAATCTACGCGAAGAAACTGGGGATCTTTCTTTAACAAGTCCGAGATGCGGACTGGGAACTCATACACAGACACACAGACAGACACAGAGACACACACAGACAGACACAGAGACACACACAGATAGACACAGAGACACACACAGATAGACACAGAGACACACACAGATAGACACACACACAGAGACACAGAGACAGACAGACACACAGACACAGACACAGACACACACACACACACACACACATACATGCACACACATATACATTTCAGTCTCCTCACGAGTCTTGTTGTGACAACTTTGGACATTTCTGTGGAACAGAGACAGACACTAAGAGTAAGACCGAGAGAGACAGACAGACAGACAGACAGAAAGGCTGAAACACACACAGAGACACACTGAGACAGACAGACAGACAGAAAGGCTGAAAAAGACACAGAGACACACTGAGACAGACAGACAGACAGACAGACAGAAAGGCTGAAAGAGACACAGAGACACTGAGACAGACAGACAGACAGAAAGGCTGAAAAAGACACAGAGACACACTGAGACAGACAGACAGACAGAAGGCTGAAACACACACAGAGACAGACAGACAGACAGAAAGGCTGAAAAAGACACAGAGACACACTGAGACAGACAGACAGACAGACAAAGGCTGAAAGAGACACAGAGACACTGAGACAGACAGACAGACAGAAAGGCTGAAAGAGACACAGAGACACACTGAGACAGACAGACAGAAAGGCTGAAAGAGACACAGAGACACACTGAGACAGACAGACAGACAGAAGGCTGAAACAGACACAGAGACACACAGAGACAGACAGACAGACACACAGAAAGGCTGAAACACAGAGGCAGAGACAGCTGAGACAGACACAGAGACACACAGACAGACAGACAGACAGACAGACACACACAGCACACACACACACAGACAGGCTGAAACACACAAGAGACACACTAAGACAAGACAGATTCACAGACAGAGACACACGCACACAGACAGACAGACAGACAGACAGACAGAGAGGCAGAAACACACAGGCAGAGACACAATAAGACAAAGACACATTAAGACAGACAGAGACACAATCGGATGAGACTATAAACCGAGGCCCCGTGTGCGAACGCACGCAGAACATCTTGCGCGCACGTTAAATCATGTTCCGCTTTTCGTAAGAGTAGGCCATTGTGTGCCGGTGGGAACACATGACAGAATGTACAAAAACGCATACACACGGGGACTAGATGTAAAAAAGCTCATAAGTGCTTATTCCATTATCCTCGATATAAAATAATAAAATAAAATAAATACATAAATAAATAAAAATAAGACAAAGACACAATAAGACAGACACAGAGACACCCTGAGACAGACAAACGGACAGACAGACAAGAGACAGACCAAGACAGAAAACAAGGGGTCAGGTATTGCTCTAGTTCCCATACCATTACGGTTATTCATTACTTTTTTTCTCATGGTTAGCCCCACCCCACCCTACCCCACCCCACCCTACCCCCCACACTCCCCCCACAGACAGACAGACAGACAGACAGAGACAGACCAGGACAGAAAACAAGCGGTCATGTAAGCTTAAACATAATTTCCATACCATTACGGTTATTATTCATTACATTTTTTCTCAAGGTTAACCCCCCAGCCTATCCCCCACCCCACACCCTCACCCTCACACACACACACACACACACACACACAACACACACACACAACACACACACACACACACACACACACACACACACACACACACACCATCCTCCTTTCCACCACGTCGCAATCGCGAAAATCAAAGTGAAACTGGTTTCACATTTTTTTAAAAACAACAACAACAACCACCGAATGTGACTATTGAATTTGAAGAAACAATAAGAAAGTATTCTATTCTCAACCATTCAAATCGGCGTTAAACAATAGTGTGTGTTTGCTTAGTCGGTTTCGCTAATGTCTCTCTGTACCGTAAAAAAAAAAAAATAATAATAAATAAAAAAAATTACACTTTAAAGTCTCATAGGCCTACCAGGGACTTTTTTGTTTTGTTTGGGGCTGTTGTTGGTTGGTTTTTGGGGGTTGGTTGTTTTGGGGGTTTTTTGGGGTTGGTTGTTTTGGGGGGTTTTTGGGGGGTGGGGGTGGTGTTCGGGGTTTTTTTTTTGTTTGTTTTTGTTTGGTTTGTGTGTGTGTGTGTCGTTTTTGTTTATTTCCTTGTTTTATTTTGTGGTGTTCTCCGCCTTCCCAAAAAATTTTGCGCTAACAATTTCTGGGTTTTTTTCAGTTGCGTTTTTTGTGTATGTTCTTGTTGCTATTGTTTTTGGTTTGTTTCGTTCTTTTTCTTTTTTTCTTCTTCTTTTTATTGTTTGTTGGTCTGTCTGTCTGTCTGTCTGCTTCTCTGTCATCGCTTCTTTCTGCTTGACGAAAGAGTAGGCCATTGTGTGCCGGTGGGAACGGATGACAACAATTTACAAAACTGCAGACACACGGGGGACTAGATTTAAAAATAAAAACACGTGAATACTTATTCCATTATCCTCGAAATAAAAAATACAGTTTGCAAACATTCTACTGTTTTCAAGCGCTTCGCAATACAGGCAGCCATACTGCGCCTTCAGAGGATTTTTAAAAAATTATTATTAATTCCCCGTTTTGGAAAGGAGAGAGAGAGAACAACTTAGTTACAGTAAGAGCTCGTGAAGGCTGAAGACAATCTTTTTTTATGATTTAAAAAAAAAAATTTTAAGCAAACATTTTACAGATATGTATAATACAACATACGCACACAAAGGAACATTAAGGCCGTGAGAAATTC
>CM054159.1:48398554-48411054 GCA_028751875.1 Rapana venosa | reverse complement strand
TGTCCCGTTCCCTTTCACGCCACTAACACAGAATGTTTCTCTCCTTTTTTGAAAATTCAATCAGCTCGACTGGGATTAAACCTTTCCTTGCTTTTTTTGGAGCGTTTTCTCCGCCCTGCATCTCGTTCTCCTGGTTCTTGTTCTGCTCTGTGCTTATTTCAGAGGCCAGGGAAGAGGAATTTCAATCCTCCTTTGTTGCAAAAATCACGGGCCAAGCCAAGCTGGCTTCAGGGCAGCAGACAGCATGACTGATGGGTCAGAGCGGTCCGCAGGTTAAGAGCATAAAGACGGAAAGGAAAAAAACGGATCTGGTGGCATACTCGTTACGGTTTTTTTCACCAGTTTGTTTTTTCTTTTCCGGGCCCGTTGGCGAAAACTGTCACGTTTCAACACTCGTTCACGAGAGGATTTTGAAGCTGAGATTTTTTTTTCCCTATCATTCAGACAACAAAAGACATCTTCCCGTTTACTTCTAACCAGAAATGCCATGATCCCTTCAGAACAGTGCTTGCTATGTAGGCTATGACTGGTGACAGAACCCGCTATCAAATACACGTAGAGTTCAATTTGGCATCTACTCTATATCAGTATATATATATGCTAAAGGTGCTAGCATTATATATCTGCAGGATGGAGGGAAAACGCAAACGAGGACGACCCAAGAACACTTGGCGTCGGACTGTCGAAACAGAGCTGAAGACCTTCCAACATACCTGGGGAACCATTCGGAAGCTGGCCCAGGACAGACAGGAGTGGAGAACATTTGTTGCTGCCCTACGTGCCAATAAGGCACAAAGGCATTGATGATGATGATGATGATGATGATGATGATGATGATGATGATGATGATGATGATGATGGAGGGCCCAGGTCTAGACTGAAATCAGGCGTTGGGAGGAAAACCACAGCCTTCACTGTGAACTACTTTGGTTTTTCCTGAACTCCTTGAGGAGCTGATGGGAGTCAGCACTACACTGATGCTTCAGGCAGGGTGGGGGGTCTTGGGCACAGAGAGCCCGGCACAGCCCTTCCTCTCCAGGACCCAGACTAGGAAGGCACGCTGGGTGTGTTCCTGCCATCCATACCACTGGCCATAGCTGGGCTGCTCTTCCATGACAGAGGGATCCATTGTTTTCACTAGCCTGCAAGGCGTTACTAGATATTACACGATATCTGGAAAGATTGCAGCATTCTAACACCAGCTGAAAATGAAAATGGTGAAGTGCTTGGTATGGCCAGTCATGCTGTATGGCTGTGAATCCTGGACACAAGGAAAACACGATGAAAAAAAGAATCGAAGCAGCTGAGATGTGGTTTGGGTTTTTTTAAGAGGGATGCTCCGAGTCAGTTGGACAAATAAAACAACAAATGAAAGCATATTACACGAACTTTGAACAACAAGAAAGCTTCTTACATAACTAAATATAAGGAAACTAAGATGTGTAGATTATACACCACGAACTGTCTTTCATGGCAAGAGAGAGTTAAACAGAAAAAAGGCAGACCACCAGCTTCTCTCATTGGCAACATCACTAAATTTTAATCCTGTGGCGCTAGGATCCATGATGTCAGCAGGGTCAGCGAAGACCAGAAGAAATGGAGGAGGAGGATCATGGCACTGTCATTGGGTGTAGTGGTTAAGGCTGAACCTGGTGACATCGTACCCAATGACGCCAACAGGTGAGGTGACACAGGTAAGGCAAAGCATTACACGTGTGTTTGCACACAGGATTTCAGTTCACAGTTTCATCCAAAGAACTTACAGAGCAGAATGGAGTCAGAAACAATGACAACTGCAGAGGAAAAACAAAAATTCCCTCAAAGGAACATGTCAGCAGTGATCAATCACTCCAATCTGTGCCCTCAGTAAAAGATCTACCAGACCATGAAGTCCACACTCTCACCACTAGGCTTTTTCTGCCCCTCAACATGGAAATCTACAAACAACCGCTTCCTGAATGACAACAACAACAGCCAAAGCCTGGTGTTGCTGTTGTGTGAGGTGAGATCAGGGTGAGCGGTACAGAATACTGACAGCAGGAAAGATCAGGAAACAAAGTCTATATATATATAATTTCCTAAACATTCACAAAACAACCACCAAAATCACACAACCCATCCATCACTCTGCCGCCTTTAAAAACAAAATAATTCAGCAGTGTGAGGGCAGCCAAAGTGTCCACAGCAGGCACACACACACACAAACAGTGGGCACACACACACAGCGGGCACACACACACACACACACACATAGCGGGCACACACACACACACACACACACACACACACACACACACAGCAGACACACACACACACACACGAGGATCGATAAAGGGCGGCCCCAGAACAAAGACATCATCACTTCATCCCTGTTTGACCTGCACAGAGAAAAATCCACGGCACTTCTTCTAATCCTCCTCACACGGCAACAACACCTCACGCACCCAGGTCACGCCTACCCTCCACACAGAAACTCAACACTTTCAAAGCTAACACTATCAACAGATTTTTCTTTTCAAATCCTTACAGAATACCTTCCAACAAAAGGCATGTATGCTATCACCCAAAATCGCACGAAGAAATTTTTTTCCCCATTACTAGGATTAAACATTCCTTTTTTTTTTTTGCTTCTTTCCTCTCCCTCCTGCTTCTTTTCTTGCTGCTCTCTTCTTTTTTTCTGATAAATCTGTGCTTCATTCCGAAGAGGAATTTCAATCCTCCTTTGTTGCAAAAATCACGGGCCAAGCCAAGCTGGCTTCAGGGCAGCAGACAGCATGACTGATGGGTCAGAGCGGTCCGCAGGTTAAGAGCATAAAGACGGAAAGGAAAAAAACGGATCTGGCGGCATCCTCGTTACGGTTTTTTTCACCAGTTTTGTTGTTTTCTCTTTTCCGGGCCCGTTGGCGAAAACTGTCACGTTCATTCGTTCAGAAGAGGATTTTCAAGCCAGGAGTGTGTTTTTTATTCTGTCTTTTGGGCAGAGCTCTGTATCTCTCCCTTCCCTGTTGCTCTGCTGTGCAGGCTGCACTTCGATCGTCTTCAGGGCAATGCTGGCTCCTTGGCCTGTGTGTGTTGGCGGTGACAGAAGTGTTGGGGTGCGTTTGCTTCTTTGCCTGACGAAAAATGACACCACTTTAACCCGCAGCGTCTTTTGAGCTATACTGAGCTATACTGATCGTGCAAGTGACCTGGCAGTGTTTTTGTGTAAAACTAAAAGATACAAATGAACTTGCAGTGTCTTTGTGTAACACAAAAATGAACCAGCAGTATCTTTTGAAACACAATGACACAAATGAACCAGCAGTGTGTGTAACACTTATGACACAAATGAACCTGCAGTGCCTTTGTGTAACCCTAATGACACAAATGAACCAGCAGTGTGTGTAACACTTATGACACAAATGAACCTGCAGTGTCTTTGTGTAACCCTAATGACACAAATGAACCTGCAGTGTCTTTGTGTAACACTTATGACACAAATGAACCTGCAGTGTCTTTGTGTAACCCTAATGACACAAATGAACTTGCAGTGTCTTTGTGTAACACAAAAATGAACCAGCAGTATCTTTTGAAACACAATGACACAAATGAACCAGCAATGTGTGTAACCCTAATGACACAAATGAACCTGCAGTGTCTTTGTGTAGCCCTAATGACACAAATAAACCTGCAGTGTCTTTGTGTAACACTTATGACACAAATGAACCAGCAGTGTGTGTAACCCTAATAAACCTGCAGTGTCTTTGAGTAACACAAAAATGAGCCGGCAGTGTCTTTTGAAACACAATGACACAAATAAACCTGCAGTGTCTTTGTGTAACACTTGTGACACAAATGAACCTGCAGTGTCTTTGTGTAACACTTATGACACAAATGAACCTGCAGTGTCTTTGTGTAACACTTACGACACAAATGAACCTGCAGTGTCTTTGTGTAACACTTATGACACAAATGAACCTGCAGTGTCTTTGTGTAACACTAATGATACAAACGAACCTGCAGTTTCTCTGTGTGATAATAATGATAAAAATGAACCCGCAGTGTCTTTGTGTAACCCCAATGACGCAAATGAACCTGCAGTGTCCTGGCGAAGATTCCTGGTACCTTGTGTGTGTGTGTGTGTGTGTGTGTGTGTGTGTGTGTGTGTGTGTGTGTGTGTGTGTGTGTGTGTGTGTGTGTTGTGTGTGCAGATTTCCCATCAGAGGTTGAAGCCAAACCAAACCAGACTGTACTACACAGTATTACACTAACAGACAGAAGAACAAAACAGAGGCAGAAGAAATATAAAGCGTTATATTAATCACAGCTTCCACGAAAAAAAACAAAAACAAATCCAGCACTCTCACGTTTTCTAGGGGGAGAGGGGGCAACCATGATGCTGTGATTCCGTTCATCTCAGAACAAAAACAAAAACAACAGCAGCAGCAACAACAGTCGACATCAACATCATCATCACCATTAAAAGGCATTATCCCCCCCCCTCTCTCTCTCTCTCTCTCTCTCTCTCTCTCTCCTCTCTCTCTCTCTCTCTCTCTCTCACACACACTCTCTCTCTCTCTCTCTCTTCTCTCTCTCTCTCTCTCTCTCTCTCTCTCTCTCTCTCTCTCTCTCTCTCTCATACCTCATGTAGGGATGCGCAGGCAAGCGTGTGTGTGTGTGTGTGTGTGTGTAAGTGTGTGTGTTTCTTTTTTTCTTTCTTTACTCTTTTACTTCGAGGATAATGGAATAAGCACTCATGTGCTTTTTTTTCATCCAGTCCCCTTGTGTGTGCAGTTTTGTAAATTTTGTCATGTGTATATGTGTGAGAGAGATCTAGAGAGACAGACAGACAGACAGACAGACAGAGGGACTGGGAGGGGAGAGAAAGAAAGAGAGAGAGAGAGAGAGAGAGAGAGAGAGAGAGAGAGAGAGAGAGAGAGAAGAGAGAGAGAGAGGGAAAAAGAGAGAAAGAGAGAGAGAGAGAGAGAGAGAGAGAGAGAGAGAGAAAGAGAGAGAGAAAGAGAGAGAGAAAGAGAGAGAAAGAGAGAGAGTAGAGAGCGATCTAGACAGACAGACAGACAGACAGACAGTCAGACAGACAGACAGTCAGACACACAGAGGGGGGTTAGGGCGCAGAAAGAAACAGAGAAGAGCGGAGAAGAAAAGGAGAAAGAAAGGAAAAGAGAGAAGATACAGATCTATATTATACAGCAGAGAGAGAGAGAGGGGGGGGGGAGAGAAAGATAGAAACACACACACACACACACACACACACACACACACACAGAAGGGGAATGAAAGACAGACAAACACAGAAAGAGATAGAGAGGGGGGGGGGGGGGGGGGGGGGGGAGGAAGGGAGAGAGAAGGGGGAGAGAAAGACAGACGAACAGAGAGACAGAGAGAGGGAGGGAGAGAGAGAGAGAGGGAGAGAGAGAGAGAGAGAGAGAGAGAGAGGAGAGAGAGAGAGAGAGAGAGCGAGAGAGCGAGAGAGGGAGAAAGAAAGAGAAGAGAGAGAGAGAGAGAGAGAGAGAGAGCGAGAGAGAGGGGAGAGAGAGAAAGACACAGAGAGAGCGAGAGAGCGAGAGCGAGAGCGAGAGAGAGAGAGAGAGAAAGAAAGAGAGCGAGAGAGCGAGAGAGAGAAAGAAAAGAAAGAGACAGCGAAGAGAGAGAGAGAGAAAAGAGAGAGAGAGAGAGAGAGAGAAAAATGAGAGAGAGAGAGAGAGAAAGAAAGAGAGCGAGAGAGAGAAAGAAAGAGAGCCAGAGAGAGCGAGAGAGAGAGAAAGAAAGAAAGAGACAGCGACGAAGAGAGAGAGAGAGAGAGAAGAGAGAGAGAGAGGAGAGAGAGAGAGAGAGAGAGAGAGAGAGAGAGAGAGGAGAAAGAAAGAGAGAGAGAGAGAGAGAGAGAGAGGAGAGAGAGAGAGAGAGAGAGAGAGAGAGAGAGAGAAAGAGAGAGAGAGAGAGCGAGAGAGAGAGAAAGAAAGAAAGAGACAAGCGAGAGAGAGAGAGAGAAAGAAAGAGAGCCAGAGAGAGCGAGAGAGAGAAAGAAAGAAAGAGACAGCGAGAGAGAGAGAGAGAGAAAAGAGAGAGAGAGAGAGAGAGAAGAGAGAGAGAGAGAGAGAGAGAGAGAGAAATGAGAGAGAGAGAAAGAAAGAGAGCGAGAGAGCGAGAGAAGAAAGAAAGAGAGCCAGAGAGAGCGAGAGAGAGAGAAAGAAAGAAAGAAAGAAAGAAAGAAAGAAAAAGAGACGGCGCGAGAGAGAGAACCAACCAAAAAAGCAGTGTCAGCAGGTTGCACTGACTGACAAAGCACAAGGCGGGGCCTTCTGTGGCGGGGGACCTGGCAGCGGCTGACATTGATGAGGTCTGCTAGTGTTACAGATCCAGTGTGCCTGCTGTGGCAATTTTATCAGACAGACAGACAGACGAATTTTATCAGACAGACAGACAGACAGACGAATTTTATCAGACAGACAGACAGAGACAGACAAACCTGTGTGTAGGCAGGGGCAAAGAGAAAAACGAGAGAGAGAGAAAAGGGAAGGGAGGGGGGGGGGGGGGGGGGGGGGGGTTACGGAGGGAAAGGGATAGACAGAGACAAAGACAGACAGAAATTGAGAAGAGAGAGAACAGCGCACGCACGCACGCAACACACACTACACAAAACCCATACACACTATATATGCACACGTATACACACACACACAAACACACACGCACTACACACACACCCTCACACACTATACACACACACTACACAACACACACACACTACATAAGCACTACATAAACACACACGTACACACACTACACATACACACACACACACAACTACATATGCACACGTACACACACACACACCACACACACACACTCACTACACACACACACACACACACTACACACACAACACAACACAACACACACACACGTACACACATTAACACAAACACTCACTCACTCACCTCTCTCTCTCTCTCTCTCTCTCTCTCTCTCTCTCTCTCTCTCTTCTACCAATGACACATATTATAGGTTAGCAGACAAGCACAAGTTATCACACTTGAATTACTTACAGACACTCGCTTTTGCCTGCCCACATGAACATCAACATAGACAGGCAATTCTACACTTGTAACGGGCTCGTTTTCCTCCCAAAAAAACTGATACTTTCCTCATGTGTTGTTCAAACTTTCCCGCGGGCAAACAGTGTGAGCAACCTTATCCCGTTTCCATTCTCAACTTGTTATAGTTAAGAAGGAAGATGGCAGGACGGTTAAGACGTTCGCCTGCCAACAAGTTAACAGTGAGGTTCTGGGTTCGATTCCCAGCCTCGCCCTTTCTTCCCAGTTTGACCAAAAAATCGAACTGAATGCCAAAGTCCTTCGGATGAGACTATAAACCGAGTCCCCGTGTGCGAACGCATGCAGAACATCTTGCGCACACGTTAAATCCTGTTCCGCTTTTCGAAAGAGTAGGCCATTGTGGTCCGGTGGGAACAGATGACAAAATTGACAAAGCCGCATACACACGAGAACTGGATGTAAAAAAGCACATGAGTGCTCATTCCATTATCCTCGATATAAATAATAAATAAATAAATAGTGCTGCACTGACTTTTTAAAAAAATTTTCAGGCAGTGCGTCTCCAGCGAGCTGAACCTGGCGGAGTCCATTTCTCTCTAGATCGTAGAATGCATGCTGGGTATGTCTACTAAGTCACCCGTACCACCCGCCATAATTGGCCTACTCTTCAACGAATCGCTGTTGTTCAATCCAATCCTGTTGTTTATAGCCCCGCCGACCACAGAGGCCATATCAGGGCTGTCACCTCGTCAACTTTTAAATCTCAAATTAAAACTGTGCAGCTGTATACAGATTAAAACAGGGTATAAAACCAACTCTACTGTCGTTCCTTGTAGCAACGCCCTGACCAACCATAAGGGTCAACCCAGGACGGGCACCGCGTTGTAGGAAAAACCACATCAACCACACATAAAATGAGATAAAACCGAAACCAGATTCCCTAAAACAACCTTGTTCTTAGTGACCGAGTGCAACACTTTCACTCATATCAGACGGGAAAAGCCTGATTCTTCTACGAAAGATAGGTGGAGATTTAACGTGTGTGTGTGCAAGTTGGATTAAAACACAAGACCTCGGTTCATAGTAGTTGTTTTGTTTTTCATCTGAAGGACTTTGTACTAAGGTGGGGAGTCGGTACCACTGCCAAAGTTAACTTGAAAGAAAAATCAATCACCACAAACAGATCAGAGACCTCCGCAGAGACCTCAAATTGACCCTACGCTCACACAGTCATGAATCCCACGTTCTAGCTCTCTTGTCTTGTCTTGTCTTGTCTTGTCTTGTCTTGTCTTGTCTTGTCTTCCTTTCCCTAGTCTTCTCTTCCCTTCTCTCTTCTTCTCTACTCTTCTACGAGTCCTTCGGATGAACCGAAGTCCCGTGTGCGAACGCACGCAGAACATCTTGCGCACACGTTAAATCCTGTTCCGCTTTTCGTAAGAGTAGGCCACTGTGTGCCGGTGGGAACAGATGACAGAATTTACAAAACCGCAAACACACGGGGACTGGATGGAAAAAAGCACATACGTGCTTATTCCATTATCCTCGATATAAAAGAATAAATAAATAAATAATAAATCTCTTCTCTACTCTACTCTACCCTACCCTTCCCTTCCCTTCCCTTCCCTTCCCTCCCTCCCTCCTCCCCATCCCCTCCTCTCCTCCCCTCTTCCTCTCCTCTCCTCTCTTCTCTTCTCTTGAATGCTGGGCATGTTCGTGTTACTGTGACCCACAAAACGCTGACATCTATTGGATCTTGAATGCGCGCGTTTTAATCTTAGAACTACAATGTGTACGGGGAAATCAATTAAGGCAATGGCAGGTCTGTACTCGAAAGATGACCTGGGAGATCGCAACCAAAAAAAAATCGTTCCTAACGATCTAGTCCACCCCAACCCCAAACAACTAGAAAACCTTTAAAACAAACAAAGAAACAGCCACGGCTTTAAAAGCACTAGTCATGACTAACCCTGGATACCTTCTGTCCTCAACAGACAGCCAGTGACAATGGAAAGACAGCGGGAGGGAAGGAAGCAGCGACACTAGGGGACTGTCTCTGTCACCTTCACAGAAAGTGCGTGTGTCTCTTTTTTGCCTGACAAATATATACATACGTTCGCTTTTTCTGCTATTCTCTTCATGGTTTGTTGTACATTTAACTCTAGATTACTTTTCGATTACTCCTATTTTTAAAGAATTCCATTATCCTCGATATAAAAGAATAAATAAATAAAGAATAGGGGACGGGATAGCTCAGTAGTCAGAGCACTCGCTTTTCCCCCCAGCCAAGGTTAAGCAGCATCGAGCGTGGTTACCAGTTACATGGGTGACCGTTTGCGCGCCTTGGTTTCATTCAGTAGAGTCCCCTAGCTCACCCAGCTGTAAATGGGTAGTACCTGCCCTCTTTAGGGTCAGGGAAGGTAAAGCAGCGAGGGAGAGGAGATGGGCGCCGCCCTCAATATGCTGGCCCTTAGAGAAGTTGAGGTCTCTGACGCCTCGCTCTCCTACGACCTTATAGGTTATGGGACACCTTTACCTTTTTCTCTTTTTTAACTATTGTTAAAGAATTGTATACATACAAAGAAGGAACTTTATACAAGATCAAAATATTAGGTGGGGGGGCTTAAAAGGGGGGGGGGGGGGGGACGACATATATGATTCTCGGCAATATATAACATCAATTGCTTAAGTCATATGTATGTATGTTTGTCCGTCGTGTCCGACGATGACCTCCAAAACAGCAGAGGAGGCAGCTGCTGTTTTGGAAACTGGGCAGAAATTTGATTATAGTGGAGATGCCTTGCCCACAGCACATCCCCACTCTCTCGGCCAAGTGGGCATAAGGACAGTCAGCGTTGGAGATGCTCTCCAAAGGCCAACCAGCCCCCAGGGCTGCAGCACATAAGGACTGTGCAAGTCAAGCCTCCTAGTCAGAGAGTCATAGTCGACCACTAAAGACTAAGCTGTAAAGTGGAATTCCATAAGTGGGAAAGAAAGCCACTGGTCATACAGCCTCTCACTTTGCTGTTGCCCCCAGCGTCAATGGTTTAATCAAGAACTGTGATAAAGCCCAGGTGTATAAGTATCATTGAACAGTGGGGAAGGAAGGTTGCTACAGTCTTTCCCAGGACCCTGTATTCTCCGGTCTCCTTTCATCAATAGTTTTCTTCTAAAAGTTTGCTTCTCTAAATCACCTACTGACCTAGTAGTGAACAGACATTCAACCAAGGAGAAAACAAATTACCCTTGATGTCCCTTGAGTATTACCGGTGAAGGGAGGGGAGGGTGGGGGGGGGGGGGTGTAAAAGAGAAAAACAATAGAAGGGAGGGAGTGACTCGAATCATAGGGCAACCAACAACAAAAATAACGAAATGAAAAAAGTTAGTAGATACAGGTATAATTTCACAAAAACAGATACAAATACAATGAAAATTCACCACATTTTGTCATCAATTCTTGAAACCTACAACAACAAAACCAGAAGAGAAAGAATGAAAGCAAAAAGAAAGAAAGCAAAGAAAGAAAGAAGAAACGAAGGAAGGAAGGAAAGAAAGAAAGAAAAGAAAAAAGGAAAAGAAAGAAAGAAAGAAAGAAAGAAAGAAAGAAAGAAAAGAAAGAAAGAAAGAAAACAAGGAAAAGAAATCAAGCAAGAAAGAAAACAAGGGACTTCCTCTTCTTCGTCGAACTCAAGACAGTGCCAACTACTGTTGTCTGTCACAGGGGCGAAAATTTATGCGTTGCGCTGCCGTTAAGCCCCTGACAAATCAGGCCCAGCGTGTTCGACTTCAGCGTGCGAGAGAATTGTTGTTTTATAAGTCTTTCTGGGGGGAGGGGAGGCAGAAGAATGGACCAAGAAGGCAGAAAATAAGACAAGAAGGAGGTGACAGGAAGAAAAAGAACAAGGCAGAAACAAAGAGAGGGATAGAAAAGAGGGAATTCCTAGCACAGAATTCCCATGTGGAAATGGCTGTTTATACTGGCAGGCCCCTGGCATCCCCACAGGGGTAAATGAGGGTCTGTTCGCAGGCTTTTCTGAATTGTGTCGCAAGTTTCCCAAAAACAGAAGAAAAGAAAAGAAAAAGCTGCTAGGCTGAATTGTCGTCATGATGATGAAGAATTGAACTGAAGTATTTACAGAGAGAAGGTTTAAACTTCCAACCCTCTGCAGTGCAATGGCTGACTGATTGATAACCACCTTCGCTGACCACTTAAGGTTCAAGCAGCATTGCGAGATAAATAAGAATGAATAAATTGTGTGTTCTACTTTCATCTTTGTTTTCAGTTGCAAATTCTTCTTCATTGGGGCCACCACGGTCCACGGGATTACAGGGTAGATGAGGTGAGGTGAGAAGTTGAAAATAATGATAATAATAATAATGTATGGAATTTATATAGCGCTGAATCTTGTAAAGCAACAAATCAAAGCGCTCAACACAATATTAGATTATATTACTTATAAATACTTGAATACCTCACATCAGATAAAACCATGTGCGTATACGTCACGAGCAAAATATTAAACACACACACACACATACACACACACGCACACGCACACACACACACACACACACACACACCACTGATGAATTACTATCGATAAAGAAAAAGATTTCTACAAATTTCAAGTCGTCACTAGAAATAAGTCTCTAGTGTGCCACAGCTATCAAACTACTTCTTCTTCGTCGTCGTCGAACGCTCTGACAGCAACTATTGTTATGTCATAGGAGCGAAAATACATTGCGCTGCTGTTAAGCGCCTGACAAGTCTGGCCCAGCACATCCGACTTCGGCATGGGAGAGAAAATCTTTGAAGGCTTTCTTCGGGGGGAGGGGGGGGGGGGGGGGGGGGGGGGAGGAGGGGGGAAGGCAGGTTGAATGGACCAAGCTATCAAACAACACTGAGAAGATCAATTATTTCTTCTTCTTGGGGTTGTTGTTGTTGTTGTTCTCGTGTGGTCCTTGGCTAGGTTCCGAGGTTAACCAATGTTTTGTTTTGTTGTTGTTGTTTGTTTTTGGTTTTTGGTTTGTTGTTGTTTGTTTGTTGTTGTGTTGTTTTGTTGTTTGGGGGGTTGGGGGGGGATATGCAACTGCTTTTGCCCAACATCAAGGTAGCCGCATTCCGACTTCGGGAATGAGATCTAAATAAAACACGACACAACAAGTGTGCAAGCGTTTTTTCTTTAATTTTGTCATCCGTTCTTGTTGGCACAAAAAGCCCCCCACTCTTTCCTAAAGGCAAAACAGGATTTAACATGTGCGCAACATGTTCCGCGCGCGTTCGCACAAGGGGCCTCGGTTTCTAGTTTCATCCGAAGGACTTTTGGGGAGAGTGGAGTCTGCACTGATGTTAACTCCAGGGGGAAAATACCTTGGACGGGCGTCTCATTGGTGGCTCGAACCCGGGCCGTTAAATTGCAATGCTCTAACCACCAGGCCACCCTC
>CM054159.1:48388554-48391054 GCA_028751875.1 Rapana venosa | reverse complement strand
CAGGTCGCCACAAGTATAGTGCCACTTTTGTCTTTTCTTTTATCTGCATATACATATACTTGTGTGTGTGTATGATGTGTTTGTTTCCTTTAAGAGAACTGATTTTTTTTTCCACAGAGGTTTGCCAAGGACAACTCTCTAGTGGGTTCTTTTAGTTTTACACTTCTTTACAACATCTTGCATATATATATTATGGACAACTCTCAGTCCATCATCTCATCAAAAGACTAGCACCCAGACCACCACTCACGGCCTAGCTGATGGTGAGAAAGCCCAGCTTCAAACGGGAATGGAACCCACCATCTCTACCTTTTAACACTATCCCTATGTTAAGGGAGACAACCTGCCTTTTCCAGTACACCTGCACTGTGCGCATTTGTATGCTACCGTAACCCAGTAGTGGATGATACGTAGGGAAGGGTTAGTAGATCTAGATGATTGGTTACCCTATGGCGGGTTACCCATAGGGGAAAAAGGTTAAAACAGGTGTGTTATAATAATAATAATAATAATAATAATAAATGGAATTCACAGTGTGCTATATCTTGTAATTACAAATCAGAGCACTTGCATTCAATCCGCTCCCACACATGTAACTAACAATGATTAACAATATTCTAACAAATTCAAATGTACACACACACACACACACACACACACACACTTTTTTCGTCTAATATCACTTTAAGTGAACAGACGTAAAATTTAAGACACACACACACACACACAGAGGTTGTACACTTCAGCAGGGTGATGGAACTTTGGCTGCCAAAGGCAGGGACAGACATGAGATAAAACAAGAGGGAAAAATCTTAGGTTTGAAATCTAGGTATGTTTTGAGGCTGGATTTAAAGCTGTCTTAAGTAGGCTTTTCACGAAGGGAGAGAGGGAGGTCATTCCAGATTGATGGACCAGAAATGGAGAAAGAGCGACGGCCAACAGTGGATTGGTTGAATCTAGGAATTCGTAAGCCCAGTTATAAAATCTTACTTACCACTTGACATGGACCCACAGGCTAACAATACTGATCATAGGATACAGTGTCTGCAGACATAGTAGTAAATCACATGACATGTATGCATTGCTTTCAATGAGAATGATGCATGCAGTGTAGTGAGTATGATCATACAGTATCTGCATAATAGTCATACATTACATACATGTATGCATTGCTTTCAATGACAATGGTGTCTGCAGTGCAGTGAGTATGATCATACAGTGTCTGCATAATGCTATTATAGTATTAACTCAATGAGCCATAGTGAAATGGATCCCGCCATTTTGTGGTGACGTGTGATTTTGGCTATATTTGAAAAATTCAGCAGACTTACCCAACATAATAATGACATACACATTATATATCATTGAAAAGTTTATGTCTTCTTTTGAGATTGTTTCACAGTTTTTCAATAGATGACTGTATTTATTTTTTACACATTTTCAAAATATGTCACTGTATGCTGAAAAATAAAAAGTTTTGAAAATTAGGGCTGCGTATCTTACATGCCTTGAACTGTTCATCAACTAGTCCCCTTCAAGCAATATGATGATTTTTCACCAAAGTAAAGTTCCCTGAAGCTGGCTGAATCCATCTGATGTCACTTTTTGTACAACAGTTGTTCTTTTTAAAGAATCATAACACTGGAGAGCCTGAAATCCCAAAGATATCACTTGTTGACATGTCAAACAAAATTAGCCGACAGACACAAACTAGGCAAGCTTATGCCGTTATGGTCAAGAAAAGCAACTGTGTTTAGAAAAATGATTGCCCTACAAGCCAGAGTACTTCCCTTGAGTAACACCACTTAGCGTATTTAAAAAAATTCGTAATTCTGCCAAAGTTTAAGCTTGGGCATGTCACAGTGAAAGAGAGAACAAACTGACAACCTCAATGAGTTAATAGAGATTCATTACATGTATGCATTGCTTTCAATGAGAATGATGTCTGCAGCGTAGTGAGTATGTATACATGTGTACCTACCAGTGCAGGCTTTGGCTTGATTATTGATACAATGATAGTGACACAGTGTGGGGTCCTGAAGACAGTGAGGATTCAAAATGGGTCAGCGGGGGAAGAAGAAAAAAACAACCAAAACCAGAGCAGACTACAAACAAAGACATTGCATACTGATACCGGTTAGGAGAACTAGCCCCTTTCTCTCCCCACCCCACCCCCCTCCCTTTTCCCCACCTACTTTATCTCTCACTTCATCTTATTTTCTCCCTTCCTTGAGAGAGACTGAGACTAGTGAGAGAGCAGGAGGGTGGGGAAAGAGAGATGGGGAGAGAGAGAGGAGGTGGGGGAAGGAGGGAGGGAGAGAGGGAGTAAGACAAACTGACAAAGAGAGAGAGATGGGGGAGGAGAGGGAGGGGGGGAGAGAGAGGAACAGATGGACGGAGAGACAGACAGACAGACGGACGGACTGACAGATTGACTGACTGACTGACTGACTGACAAAGAAGAGGGGAGAGGGAAAGACAGCAGAAAGACAGACATTGA
>CM054159.1:48363554-48386054 GCA_028751875.1 Rapana venosa | reverse complement strand
GTGTGTGTGTGTGTGTGTGTGTGTGTGTACAGTGTGTGTGTGTGTGTGTGTGTGTGTGTGTGTGTGTGTGTGTGTGTGTGTGTGTGTGTGTGTGTGTGTGTACAGTGTTGTGTGTGTGTGTGTGTGTTACAGTGTGTGTGTGTACAGTGTACAATGTACAATGTATAAATTAAATAAAAAATTATATACGATTATCAATTATATAGCTGTGAACATGACTATATTATATGGAGCTTTAGAACTTAGTCACCACTGCCCAACAACACCATCATTGGCAAGATCTATATACTCAGGATGACTGCCCTTTCAAACCAACAACAAAGAATACAAACTACTGCCCAATCAAAGCAATAACAATAACAACAACTAGAAGAAGAAGAAGAAGAAGAACAACAACAACAACAACTGCAACAACAACAACGGTGATAAAATTAATTACTGCCCTTCAAAGTTATAAAAATAAAAAAAAATTACTGGCCTTTCCAAGTTAAAAGATATTTTCAATGAATGCCCTTTCAAACTAAG
Organism: Rapana venosa; assembly: GCA_028751875.1. Lineage (NCBI taxonomy): Eukaryota > Metazoa > Mollusca > Gastropoda > Neogastropoda > Muricidae > Rapana > Rapana venosa. The sequence continues at coordinate 48,385,529 of CM054159.1, read as the reverse complement.
AAATAAATAGTATGAATATAATACCAATTACTGTCTTCAAAGTAGAAAAAGATATAATATACTGGTCAATCACTGCCCTTCTAAAGTAAGTAAAAGATTATGGCTCTTTCAAAACATTTTTTTTTAATTTAAAACAAGAACAATTTTTCCCTTTTCAACATTAAAAAGAAAAGAAAAAAAACAAGTATAACTCATTTCTTGTCCCTTCAATTTAAAAAAAAAAAATAACCAAAAGGCAATTTACTGCTCTTTCAATCTTTAAAAAAGCAAACCAGTTACTTCCTTTTCAAATAAAAATAAATAAAGTTTGGCTTAATAAGTTTTGGTGGTGTTTTTTGTAAATAAAAGTAATGCAGTTATTCAACATACTGTTTAATCAAATTTTCCTTTGTCAGCAATAACTGAACAAATTAATTTACACCCTTTTACTCTTGGTCACCGAGATATATATTATATCTGTTTAATACTGTTTAGTTTGTTTTGTTTATTTTTTTAATTTTTCAGCCAGAGCTCAAAGGTGCACCAATGAGATTTGGAATATATATAACAACTGTTTACTTTACCTGCCATAGTGATAAAGACTGCCGCATTCCAACTTTGGGAATAATAATAATAATATTAATACTACTACTGCTGCTCACTGTGGCAGGATGGTTAAGACGTTTGCCTGCCAACAAGTTAACCATGAGGTTCTGGATTCGATTCCCAGCCTCACCCTTTCTTCCCAGTTTGACCCCAAAAAATCGAACTGAATGTCAAAGTCCTTCAGATGAGACTATAAACCGAGGCCCCGTGTTCGAACGCACGTAGAACATCTTGTGCACACGTTAAATCCTGTTTCACTTTTCGAAAGAGTAAGCCCTCATGTGCCAGTGGAAACAGATGACAAAATTTACAAAACTGCAAACACACGGGGACTAGATGTAAAAAAGCACATGAGTGCTTATTCTATTATCCTGATATAAAAGAATAAATAAATAAATAATAATGATAATAATAATTGTGTACAACACAAAATACACTGTTTTGTAAAGTACTGGATTTTTGTTTTCACTTCTTAAACGGTACATTTGCTTTGTACAGTACTATAGTAGTACTTAAATGGATTTTTTGTTATCACTTATTAAACTATACATTTTTTACTGTACCATTATGATTATGTATAGTGCTGTTCTTGTACTTGTTCTGACATTAGCGCTTTTTTAGACTGCTTTGAGTTTTGATGCAAGTTGTAAACAAAAATTGTGATTTTTTTAAAAACTACTGTATCTTTCTAACATTGTAATTTCACTTGCAATGATATCAATTTACATATTTTAAAAAAACAAAACAAAAAACACTGACACTGTACTGTGATACATCATAAATATTGCACTGTTGCAATGTTATCAATTTACAATACATATTTTGAAAAAACAAAAAACCCCACTCTGACACTGCACTGTAATACATCATAATGGTATTGCACTGTGTTGTATCATTACACACTGTACTGAATAGTGAATAACACTGTAATTATCATGATGATACAGGAGGTCCACTGCAGTATAATATTGCCTTGTCCGATCACAAGGCATCAGAACAGAATTTGTTTGTCTGTGGAAATTCAGTTCCAATCTCTGCAGGGAGAAGGAATCAGCACACCCCACTACAGTCAGTGCTCACATAGTGTTTTTCTTCCACACACAAAACTGACAAATGCTGGGTAGTGTGACACTACCACATCATTCTTCTGCAGGGTTTTTTGGTTGTTTTTTCTAATTTCAAAGTCTGCACCAGTTGGGGTTTTTTTCCCTACAACTGTCAATTTATAAAATACTGATTTCAAACTTAAGACTGAGAGTGAGACAGTTTTTAAAAATAAGAATACATATTCATTATTGGATTTGTTGCGCTCGCTCGTGGTCTCTCTCTCTTTCTCTCTCTCTTCTCTCTCTCTCTCTAATCCTCTCTCTCTCCTCTCTCTCTCTCTAATCTCTATCGCTCTCTCTCTCTCTCTCCTCTCTCTCTCTCTGAGTCTCTGTCTCTCTCTCTTTCCCTTTCTTTCTCTCACTGAGTCTCTCTCTCTCTTTCTCTCTGAGTCTCTCTCTAAGTCGCTCTCTCTCTCTGAGTCTCTCTCTCTCTCTAATGAGGCATGTTTCTCTCTCAAAGTCTATTTTCTACTAATTAGTATTCACTATTTCAGTATTTGGCTGTGCTACCACTAGACCTGCAACTTTAAAAAAAACAACATTAATAATAAATAATTAAATAACTCTGACTTTAAACATGGAAAAATTAATCTGATGGAAGAGAGTGGATGTTGACATTTGACTCTCTAGTCTCTCACAAGTATTTCGAATGTTTTAAATATGTATACATGTATGGGAACACTTGATTCTACAGTCACTAAATTGTCATGGGACACAAGAGAGAGAGAGAGAGAGAGAGAGACAGAGAGAGAGAGAGAGAGAGAGAGAGAGAGAGAGACAGACAGACAGACGACAGGACAGAGACAGACAGACAGACAGAGACAGAAACAGAAAGAGACAGAGACAGGCTGACTGAGAGACAGAGAGTAAGTCACACAGTGAGAGACAGACAGACAGAGAGACAGACAGACAGACAGGCAGACAGAGAGTGAGACAGTCACAGACACCCACAGAAAGGAGGGGGGAGAGAAGGCAGTTGGGGGAAAGGAGGGGGGGGGGGGGGGGGGGGGGGGGTTACTGTCCATCAGGGTACTTGATTGATTCTATGGATTGCTCTCCCTGCTAATGCCATCAATTTGCCCTTAGCTGGCTAGAGAAGAGGCAGAGAGACACAGAGAGAGAGAGAGACAGACACAGAGAGAGAGACAGACAGAGAGAGGAGCAGAACAGAGAGAGACAGAGAGAGACACAGACGGGACAGCGGGGGGGGGGGGGGGGGGGGGGGGGTAGTGGAGCGCGCACAAAGTCCCCAAGCTAATCAGTAGAGTGACATAGCCCTGCTCCCACTTCATACACTACCACCACCACCACCCCCACCCCCTGTCTCCCCGTCCCCCATCTCCTTTCCACCGCTCAATTACTGCACCAGCAGCATTCGCATCCCCCCCCTCCACCCCCACCCCAAACACATCCACACTCACACCCACTGTCTAGCCCTGACTTTTCCCACTATGTCCGTTGTCCTGTGTTAGTGCTGTTCTACACACTAGCCCACTGACACTGACAAACACCACTACACGTTACGTTACTCCAGCCCTTAATAAACCACGTTCAAATCATTCTCCGAACAAATCTCAGGTTGTATGTCAACATCGGGTATGCATGCATGCACCCACTTTCAGATTTGATCAACGAGAGCCAACAATCCTAGAGTGTGGGAGAGGCGACTACAGCAAACTTTCTAAGACGTTGCATTACAAAACAAGATGAAAACAGCAGATTACAAAGATGGGGGATTGGAACTCTTAACTTCCAAAGCGGAACCAACCTGACTATCCAGCCGGCTAAAAAGTCTCAGCTGATAACGTTTGTGAAAAACTTGTATCTAGATCTAGACCTACTTTCTATCTCTGTTCTAACTAAACAGAACCCCCCCCCCCCCCCTTCTTCCCCCCACTCCTCCCATCCAACTGACAGAAGGTAGGCCTAGGCTACGACGTGTCAACAAACACTCAGAACTCGCTACTCACATCAGACTTCTGCAGGCAACAAGAATTCAGAGTTGGTCCCAGTACTCCAAAATGCGCACATGTATCAAAACATGGGACACACTCCCGTCTATGTTTTCTTCCTTCTCCGTTCAGGCTTGTGCAAGTACACGAAAGATTCACACACGATCTACATGGTCACACAGGCAGCTTCCTTTCGCTGTTATTTCTCCGTGCACTCTTTCGCTCTCCTGTGCAAGTTGGTTGGGGGACTGGTGGAAACTGGGGCCAAACAGCGCGAGCAAACACAACTGGGCCCCAACTGCAAGTGATTGGCGTAAGCAGCACTCCTTGTTGAACTCTGCACCAGTTCAGAGGGGGGAAGCCATGCTACTCACTCACACACGCACACCACACACACCACACACACACACACCACTGCCACCATCCTCCTGTCTCCCACATAGATCTATGGTCCCGAGTGAGTCGCGGAGTGGGATGATGCTGCATTTGGGGGGGAGGAGAAGGGAGCTGAAGGAGGAAGCCTACACTTAGGCCTAGGCCTACCAATACTACTACACACTGGGCAACCCACAGGCAGCACAGTAAAGCGTGTGGGGCCGTACACACAGCTCCTAGCGCTCCTTCTGTGTGCTGGTAGTCGGTGTCGTCTGCTAACAACGCGGACTTGGGACTCAGCCCCCGCCGCCAGTCGTCTGCACACTGCACGCTAAACGGACTGATGGCTGGGCCAGTCCATTTCGCCCCATTTCCAGGGGGGGACCAGCATGCTCGCCCGGGCCCGTGTAGGACTAGCAGAGAAAAGCAGAGAAATCCTCTCAGTTGGCCAGTCTCTCCGAGTGAGACACACCGTGGAGAGACTGCCAGAGAGAGGGAGAGACAGGGGAGAGAGTGAGAGGCTTTGCAACACTGTCCTGCTAGGGCATAACTAGGGTTAACAAAGCCTGAGGGGGTGGGGGGGGGGGGGGGGATCCGGTACAGGCTGTCTCTGGTCACAGTGATTCTCTCTGTCTCTGTTTCTGTCTGTCTGTCTGTCTTCTGTCTTGTCTCTCTCTCTCTCTCTCTCTCCCCCTCTCTCTCTCTCTCTCTCTCTCTCTCTCTGTAGTGGGCTGGTCATTGACTGACTAGGTCACCCAATTCCTCCCACCCCCCTCCCTCTCAAATGGGATTATACTGACCCCAGCGGCAAATCATTCTGTCAGTCGTGTTCCCCTGTATCTCTTCGCATTCTTTTCATCGTTTTCATTCTTTGGCACAGAAACATATCAGCACGCACGGGTGTTTTCCACCCCATAAATATTTCGAAGTTACGATAAATCAGCAAAGTATTTTAAAGCAGGTTCCACGTTCATCGGTTTCTTCCCCAGTCACAATATGTATTTATAAACACTCCAGTAAACTGATCTTTCAGTTTATCAAATCTGTGGCAGCAAAAGGCTCAAATCTGGGCAAGTTCAATTTGGACTGAGAGACGATAAAATAGATTTTAATGAAAATCTAGCCAGTGATAAAAGGGGCCCTAAGAGCCGAAACAATCCCAAAAGTAAAGAAATATATTATTAAGAAGAAAATAAAAAGTACAAAATACAGCACTCACGTAAACATCAGCACCACTATAAAAAAAATATATTAATAATAATTTTAAGCCACATTGTTCCTCGGCTAGAGCTCCAAGGTTCACCAATGGTGAGATTTTGCGTATGCGACCTTTTTTTTTAAAATCCTCACCATTACGATAGCTGCATTCCAACTTCGGGAATAGGAACACAAAAATAACTTGACATGCACAATTAGAATAAAAACCAGCGAACTACAAAGAACCCCCAGTTCAGTTGCATACTTATGAAACAGCTTCAGTTCAGCCAGTGTATGTAAAAGGTAAAGGAGTCCCATAACCTATAAGGTCGTAGGGGAGCGAGGCGTCAGAGACCTCACTTCTCTAGGGCCAGCATATTGAGGGCGGCGCCCATCTCCTCTCTCGGTGTATGTAAGTCTATGTAAAACCAACCATGGATAGGGCCTAGCCTACCAGGAACTTTACAAGGAGGATACCATGTCAGCACAATAATTTAAGTGTAAAAGGACTGACCAAATAAATCGACCCTGATGACGGATGGGTTTTGTGTGTGTGTGTGTTTTTTTTTCATTCTTTCTCTGTGTGTGTGTGTGTGTGTGTGTGTGTGTGTGTGTGTGTGGTGTGTGTGCGGGTGTGCTGTGTGTGTGTTGTGTGTGTGTGTGTGCTGTGGTGTGTGAGTATGTATTTTTTTTTTTTAGTTATTTTTTTTTATTCTTTTATATCGAGGATAATGGAATAAGCCTTATTGCTTTTTTACACCCAGTCCTCATGTGTATGCGGTTTTGTCAATTCTGTCATCTGTTCCCACCCGCACACAATGGTCGCCTACTCTTACGAAAAGCTGAACAGGAATTAACGTGCGCGCAAGATGTTCGCACACGGGGCCTCGGTTTATAGTCTCATCCGAAGGACTTTTGGGGAGAGTGGAGTCGGCACTGAATAGTTAACTCCTGGAGAAAATATCCCCTTGAACGTTTGATACTGGAGAATTAAAAGGGTGTTCTGGAATCGACTGGCAGTTTTACTTGGTGACTGTGGAACAGCTACTGCTTTCTTTTCAAACCTGAAGTGCAATTTCTTCTCTTTCTTTTCTTTTTTCCAACATTCTTTCGCTACGCTGTACAAATGCTTTACAATAAGTATCTCATTAGTTTTGTCAGTGTGTACTATGCCTCCATTCAAACTTTGTCAGTTCCAATAACTGCAGAAAAAGTTACCGAAAGAAGCAAGCAAGGAGGCGATAGTCGAAGAAAGACTTGAAATAAATTGATAAAAATGCAAAAGGGGGGGGGAGGGGGGTGGAGAGAGAGAGAAGAGAGAGAGAGAAGAATGACAATGGTTTATTGTGGTAAGCTTACTTAGCCAATTCACAAGGGAAGAGGACTGAGCACAAACACATATTAACCAATAAAAACAATAACACAACTGCCCAAATAATCATCACAACATGGATTCTATATCGTGTGAGTTGAAACAGCTGCAACAAACATCAGTAACTTTGATTATTCTAATTTTTAGCAGGGCGACAAAACAAAGGACAAAATTCATTTCTGCTTACCAGCCATTCACCAGGGCCTCGATGAACACACTTGATAAAAACGACGATTTTGTTTTGACAATTCACGTTATGTGTAAAACCAGCTGTGATAGAGCCTACCAGGGACTTTACTATGAGGATACCACGTCAGCACAATTTCTGTGTAAAGAGGACTTGGCAACTTTGGGCCTAGGGCTATTGGAGAGCAAGAGACAGGTACACGCAGCCAGTTAACTACAACAGATGACTGTGGAATTCCTTGAGGGGGTGGGGGGAGAGAATTGACCACCTTTGTTAGCCTACAGGTACACGTTGACCGACTTTCTATTCCACCCAGTCCTTACCCTGAGAAATAAAGAAGAACTGGAGATGAAACTGGATAGAAGGAAAGTAGAGAAGAAGATACCAGAAAGCTCAGAGAGAGAGAGAGAGAGAGAGAGAGAGGGGGAGGGGGGGGGGGGGGAGAGAGAGAGAGAGAGAGAGAGAGAGAGAGAGAGAGAGAGAGAGAGAGAGAGAGCATTAATATGGGGAAAAACCCACCAAACAATATTGATTCAACACCCTCACAAAACCTTTCTGCATTTAACTCTGCTACCAAAAAGGAGAGAAAAACAACTACAACCACCACCACCAACAACAACAGGTACTAGCATAAATTGATATAGATATGAAGAAGAAGAACAACATTGTATTAACAACATAATTATGAACGTAAAATTACACAACGTAACATAGAAACCAAAGGCACTCAAAACGCCTATACACAACGATTATTATTTTATGAAAAGGGGGGAAAGAAAGAGAGAAGGGGGGAGGGGAATGTTTATAGAGAAATACACGTAGGAATTCACAGTAGCTGGAAGCACAGTCTGTGACAAGGAAACCATGTCACTCGAATTTTTTTTTCTTCATCTTTTTCTGCAATTTAGGCATGTCCCATAAAAATATTGTTCCGACAGAGTGTGACCCATACAGTCACCTTGGCTTAACATACTGTAATCCAATGGGCAGTACTTGTTCCTTCTTTCACACTCACTAGGCCCTATCTCTCTCTCTCATACTCTCTGTTACACACACACACTCTCTCTCTCTCTCTCCCTCCCTCTCTCTCCCTTTTACGCCTTCCCCTGCACACACGTAATATGTATGTGCACGCACATTGACACTTGTGATGAGCACGCAACACAACACACACACACATCCATCCACACACACGCGTGCGCATGCACGTAGCACACACACACACACACACACACACACACACTCATTTTCTCTGTCCCTGACTCACACACACACTCGCCATATCAACATCCAGGCACACGCATGCGCACGCACGCACACACACACACACACACACACCACACACACACGTACACACACTCACCAACATTCAGCGCTATAAAAATTCCATACACTACACACACTCACGTCACAGACACACGCGCGCGCGCGCGTCACACACACACAATCACACAATCACACACACACACACACACACGTCTCCCCTCCCCTCTGCCACACACACGTACACACACACACACACACACACACACACACACACACACAGTTCTTCAATACCAGACAACCATTTCAGTTTTCAGTTAAATCGAAGAAAAAAATCTGATCATCTCCATTATGTTATCTTACTGGACAAGTCTTAAACTGATTTCATGTTCCAATGTTTCATAGTCTTCAAGGACTCCATGACAACACTATAGAAAAGATTGAGCGTTCTTTATAAGTCATTGCATTCCTGCCTCTTTTGGGGGAGCCAAAAGAACTCAGGAGGATTGTCACTGTCATCAGAGCACTGGAATTGGAACACCATGTCTTCACTCTCACAGATCAGTGTGTCAGGCTCATCATCCGAGCAAACCACATTACAGAACTCAACATTTCTAGATGCATCTGGCAGCATCCTCTGTAGGGATCTGTCCGTCAGTTCCGCTACAAAGTCTTATGTGCTTTTTTACATCCATTCCCCGTGTCTATGCGGTTTTGTCAATTCTGTCGTCTGTTCCCACCGGCACACACTGGCCTACTCTTACGAAAAGCGGAACAGGATTTAACGTGTGCGCAAGATGTTCTGGGTGTGTTCGCACACAGGGCCTCGGTTTATAGTCTCATCCTCTGAAGGACTATTGCCTTCATCAGGGTGATTGCACAATTATCTTCTATTACAGTGATACAGCGCTATATAAATCCACTTATTATCATTATTATTTTTATTACAGTTTCTGTGGAAAACATGTCAGTGGATCGGTGGTCTAGAGGTAACGCGCCTGTCTAGAAAGCGAAAAGTCCGGGTCGGAAGTGTGCGGTGGTTCAAATCCCGTTTGGGCCCGAAACTTTTCCCCCATCCATTAAACCATGAGTGGTGGTCTGGGCGCTAGTCTTTCGGATGAGACGATAAACCGAGGTCCTGTGTGTTGCACAAAATTATTCAGCGCACGTAAAAGAACCCACGGCAACAAGGGAGTTGTCCCTGGCAAAATTCTTAGAAAAAAGCCACTCTGATAGGGAAACAAATACAGATGCAGACCAAAAACAAAAAAAAAGAAAGAGTGGCGCTGCTCTTGCGGCGACGCGCTCTCCCCGGGGAGAGCAGCCCGAATTTCATAGAAGAGCAATCTCTCGTGACTTAAAGTGGTATAAATAAATGTCAGGCAAGTCTGTTTCAGTTTGGCCATGTGTGGCCCTGTCCAGCACAGTGAAGGCACTAGGTACACAGCGATTTTCACTCCTACCTTTGTAGTGTCTGGAGAGTGAGTGAGTGAGTGTGTTGTTGCCTTGTGAGTCAGGGTGGCTGGTGGGAGGTGTAGGCATGAATCAACATGAGGGGTATTCTGCGTGTAGATGGTTCACTAACCTTACTCTGCTGATCCTGTCTTATAGCCTCAGGGGACGGGATAGCTCAGTGGTCAGAGCACTCGTTTTCCCCCAGCCAAGTTAAGCAGCATCCAGCGTGGTTACCACTTGGATGGGTGACCGTTTGCGCGCCTTGGCTTCAGTACAGTTCCCCCAGTTCACCCAGCTGTAAATGGGTACCTGCCCTCTTTAGGGTCAGGGAAGGTAAAGCAGCGAGGGAGAGGAGATGGGCGCCTCCCTCAATATGCTGGCCCCTAGAGAAGTGAGGTCTCTGACGCCCGCTCCCCTACGACCTTATAGGTTATGGGACTCCTTTACCTTTTTACCTTTTTCTATCAATTGCAGCTGACTTGGGGGGTTTGCTGTGGTATACCTGGGTGTTGACAGGTGTTGGCTGATTGCCCTCAGTCTGGGGACAGGATAGCCTAGTGGTTAGAACATTGCGCTCGCAATCTGACAACCCAGGGTTCGATTCCCGTTCAAGGGGATATTTTCCCCAGGAGTTAACATCAGTGCAGACTCCACTCTCCCCAAAAGTCCTTCGGATGAGACTATAAACCCAGGCCCCGTGTGCGAACGCACGCAGAACATCTTGCACACATGTTAAAATCCTGTTCCGCTTTTCGTAAGAGTAGGCCATTGTGTGCTGGTGGGGACATATGACAGAACAAAAGTGCTTATTCGATTATCCTCGATATAAAAGAATAAAATAAAAATTAAAAATAAATATACCAAACACAAAATAGCACACAACACTGCTATATCAAACACAAGAAAATCTTGGACATCAGTTTTTCTGGTAACTGAAAAGCTTGATACAAAAAGTCAAATTGTGAACACTTTTATCATGGACTGATGCCATCTGCAAACCTAGCCGGAATAAACAAGGTCGGGCATAGAATTTCTGTGGAATGAATCTTATACGTAAAGTAGTGAGAGCAGGACACTTCAAAACAAAATGGACTTCGTCTTCAGCTGATTCTTTACATAGTGGACATAGCGTATCGGTAGCAGAGACTCGTCTATAGCGGAAAGGCTGTGCATTAATGACAGATACAAAAGGTAAAGGTGTTCCCATAACCTGTGTGGTCCTAGGGGAGCGAGGCCTCAGAGACCTTAACTTCTCCAGGGGCCAGCATATTGAGGGCGGCGCCCATCTCCTCTCCCACGCCGTTTTACATTCCCTGACCCTAAAGAGGCAGATACCCATTTACAGCTGGGTGAACTGGGGGACTGTACTGAAACCAAGGCGCGCAAACGGTCACCCATCCAAGTGGTAACCACGCTCGATGCTGCTTAACCTTAGCTGGGGGAAAGCGAGTGCTCTGACCACTGAGCTATCCCATCCCCAGATATGGCAAGTCGAAATCTAGTTAGAATGAATCCCAAGAGTGTATCCATGCTTAATAAGAGGTATTTATGTGTTGAGCCATAAACCCTGCATATATCGAATGTATCGCTAGAGTTAATATTATGGTTTTCCCACTTTTGCCATCTACAGACAACCATTCTCTGACGAGGAGTTTTAATAAATACATTCCCTTGTCCTAACCCCCCCCCCCCCCCCCCCCCCCCCCCCCCCCCCCCCCCCCCCCCCCCCCCCCCCCCCCCCATGCATATCCAAGCTCAAGTTCAGACAGATAGACATATTCCTATATTAGATACCCAACTGATTTTTTACCCCTTATGTTTAAATCAAACAACATGTTATATGTCTTTTGCGGTAGCCTATCGTTATTCATCTTAATCATTCAAACTAGCAGTAACGACAGAACTGAAGAAAACATGGTATTTGTTTGTTCTCCCCATAATGATACTAAATTATCTGATATTTTCATTTTAACCGCTAAAACTGTTTAAGTCCAAACAAATGAACAGATTCACCCACACACAGACACACATACACAGAGTGAGAGAGAGAGAGAGAGAGACAGAGACAGACAGACAGAGGAGAGAGAGAGAGAGAGAGAGAGAGAGAGAGAGAGAGAGAGAGAACAGATTTGGTAAATCAGCACAAGCAATGAAAGATCAGCAGCTAAAGCAAACAACTATTGATATTAAAAAACTCAACAACAACAACAACAGCAACAACAACAACACCACCCCTAAACAACAACACCCCCAAACAACCCACACACAAACCAACCAAACCAAACCAAACCAAACCACAAAAACAGAAAAAGACATGAAATTGAGCACAGTGGAACAGACGTCACACGACACAATCTCTGTGTAGGGAATAATGATTTTTTTTGCTGCCATTGAAATTAAAACAAACAAAAACAAAGAAGAAAGGATAACCGCAACAATTTGTAATTTCCAATGTTAAGTGTTGTCGTGCTCTTTTAAGGTCGCGCACATTTCTGTCATAAAATGATACACTACGGGCCACTCAGCGTGTTAACAAAAAAAAAAGAGTTGGGGGGGGGGGGGGGGGGGGGGGGGCTAGATATATTAAACAAATCAAAGGAAAAGAACGAAAGAAAGGAAGAAAACAAAATACCGAATTTAGTATCATACGCAAAGCAAAACCAAATTTCTGCTTCCCCACAAAAATATCAACAAGTATTAATTTTATACACAGTCACCAACTAAACGAACACTTCCGGAAATGACGCAAGCAGAGAAGCAGACGACACAACAGGCCTATTGCGAAGACAATGAATACGTGACGAGCTTTGTGTTGTTGCTGGGTTATTTTTTTCTGTTATCTTTTTAATTAATATAACCAGCATGGCGTGTTAAGTGTGAATTTGTGCCACAGTTGTGGTTAATTTTGAGGATTTGTGGTCAGTAGTTCAACCAGTCTGCACGGGATTAGTGTGATTATGGAATATGATTGCATGGACCAAAAAAAAATTAAGTGTGATTCTACGCTGGATTATCGTCGATTTTTTTTTCAATAAGCAGTTTCGATTTTGATGTAATCTCGTGTGGAATATTTCTGTGTGCGCTGGAATTCATCTGTTATGGAAGAACTATGGGTCGATGGAATCTTGGGTGGTTGCTTAATACTGTGGTGGACTACGTTTGAGTGTTTGCAACTTGTCATATTGTGGAAGGCTTGTACAAGATTTTCAGTGAACATTTTGTGTGTGTGAAAGCAATTTCTGAAAACTGAGATTCTGTGAGGATTGGATTCACGAAATTTAGATTTTGCTGTGATCAGGTATGTGTTAAAAGCTCTCCCCTTCCCCCCCCCCCCCCCCCCACACGCCCCACAAAACACACACACAACACACACACACCACGCACACACACGCACACACACCACTATTCGCCTAATATCACTTCAAGTGGAAAGACCTTAAATTGGAGAACACACACACACTCACACTCACTCATACACGCACGCACGCACACACATTGATTCACACTACAGTGAAAGATCTTTCCCAACCTCCTTCTGTCTCAAAAGGCAATTTTAAAGGTGTTCTGTTATTGGCTTGTTTTGTTAGGTTTTTAAATTTTTTTTAAATTTTGGTGCTTGTTTTGTTTGTTTGTCAGTTTGCATGTATGTGTTTTTAATTTTCTTTTCGTTTGTTTTGTTGTATTTTTTTCTTTTTGTGTTGTTGTGGTTAAATGGTTTTGTTTTCTTTTGTCGGTGTTTATTCCACTCATTTTCCCTTTTTTTTTCCCTTTTGTTGTTGGTTTTCTTGTTGTTTGTTTTTTGGTGTGTGTGTGTGTTTAAAAAAATTTTTTAAATAAATTTTATTCTTTTTTCTTTTATCGAGGACAATGAAATAAGCACTTATGTGCTTTTTACATCCAGTCCCCGTGTGTATGCAGTTTTGTAAATTGTCATCTGTTCCCACCGGCACACAATGGCCTACTCTTACGAAAAGCAGAACAGGATTTGAACGTGTGAGCAAGATGTTCTGCGTGCGTTCGCACACGGGGCCTCGGCTTATAGTCTCATCCGAAGGACTTTTGGGGAGTGTGTGTGGTGGGGGGGGTGGGGGTTTGTGTGTGTGTGTGTGTGGTTTGTGTGTGTTGTGTTTTTGTGTGTGTGTTGTTTTTGGTGTGTGTGTGTTTTTGTTTTTGTGTGTGTGTGGGTGTGTGTGTTGATTGCTTTGTTTTGGTTTTTTTTTGCCCTTTCTTCTTTTTTTTTCCTGGTTGGTTGTTTGGTTGCTTGCCTGGTTGTTGTGAGGGAGTGGATGGGAAGTTGGTAAGCTGGTTGCTGCTTAACTGTTTAGCTTGCTTGTTTGCTTGCCTTTTTCTTTTTGATTTGTTTTGTTGATTAAAAGAGAAGTTTCAGTCTTCATTTAGGCTATTACTTTACAGCGCACAGATAAGCTTGTATCACACATATCATCGGCCTTTGGGAGGTGGGGTGGGGTGGGGGTGGAGGGGTTATCTTTTTATGTTTTTAAAGAGGTGGATGCCATTGCCTTTACTCATTAATTTCGTTCCAAAAATACTCTCTGTCTCTGTCTGTCTGTCTCTCTGTCTCTGTCTCTCTCTGTCTGTTGTTGTCTCTGTCCTTTTATGTGTCACAAAACTCTCTCTCTCTCTCTCCTCTCTCTCTCTCTCTCTCTCTCTCTCTCTCTGTAAAGAGAATGTTTTTCGTCTTTAATGGAAAGTTGATGTTACACTAAGAACTCGTCAAGGCTAAAGACAATCTCAACATTTCAATTCAAACACTTATCTCAGAGACAGAGAAATTTCAACAGAACATTTTCAGCAAAACCCCATTGTAAACGTAGGCCCCTGGCACTTACCTCGCATCCCTCACTGACAAATCTTGTGGCCTGAGCCAAGCAGTTTTGATGACCACCTGGAGATCCCCTCCAATCCTTCAGCACATCACCAGGTCAGAGCCTCCAGAACCACAGTGGTAGTGAGCGGCAGTGTCTGGTGGAGAAGTGGATATAACTACGTACCTAGTCCTCCTCCTGGTGATGATTTTCTTGAGGACAGAACCTCGTGCTTTGCCTTGGTGGTTGGTCCCTGTCGTTTTGGCTTGGTCTGTTTTTATGTCTTGTTGATGATTGGCGTGTGCGCAAGTTTTGATGTGCACATGTCTCATGCAGAAATTGGCCAGGCTTATTATTATTCAGGTACTATCAATATTTTTCGAAGTGACTTGGGCCTTTTCGTTAACTGTGCAGTAGGGTCGTGGTTGTCTACACCGGTGATTGGATTACCTACCATTCACCAGTTTGAATGGTCTGTATCCTCCTATCACTTCTCGGTTGTGATTTGTTGTTGTTTTGAAATTGTACTCACTCAAGTTGATGTTTTGAGAAGTTAAACACTTTTCACCGTTACAAGGGCAAGTCTGGAATGCACTAATTGATTTTTTTTATCCAGCTAAGGCTGTTGGGACTGAGAGGTACTCAGTTGCATTTTTGTAATGGGAAATGTACTGAAACGTGAATTTGTCAGGTTAAAATCATGAAGGAAAGAAACCAAGGAAAGAAATAAACGGTGAAACAAGAAAGTAAACAAAACAAAAAAAGAATAAATATTAATAAATAAAAGGAAGCGGAAACAGAATTGTAAAAAAAATTACAAACTATGGATGGAAATAAAGAGAAGATTGTGATGGAGGAAAGTGATAAAATAATACAACGCTAGGGTGACCTGCAAGGAATGGACCCTTGTCAGAAGTACAGGGTGAGCACAAACTAAAATGTTATTCTTTAACTTAATAATTATGGCCTTGTTGTCTTGTCACATTACCGCGAATGACCTGTATCCCATACTTGTGGACCTGCAAGTCCATTGATCTTGCTTCTGTAGCAGAGGAAGACTTCTTCCTGGAGCAGCAAGACATGTTTTCATGAGAAAATCTGTGTATCCAATTCTGGAAGGAAAGACTTTAAGAAGCCAAAGTAGTTAGGCCACGTAACTAAAAGATAGTAGAGGTCCTGGAAGACTAATAATAATAATAATAATAATAATAAGACTAATAATAATAATAATACTAATGTATGGAATTTATATAGCGCTGAATCTTGTAAAAGCAACAAATCAAAGCGCTCAGATGACTTTTTAAAACAATTTATGCGTGTGTATGCGGTTTTTAAAATTTTGTCATCTGTTCCCACCGGCACACAATGGCCTACTCTTTCGAACAGCGGACAGAATTTAACGTGTGCGCAAGATGTTCTGCATGCGTTCGCACACGGGGCCTCGGTATATAGTCTCATCCGAAGGATGACCACATAATCAAGAACATTGTGATTACTTGACGTTTGAAATCACGCAACAAAAAGTAATTGTGTATGTGATATGAAAGATAATACGTGCTGCACTTTGTTAATTTAACTTTTAAACTATTTATGATAAATATGTCCCTATGGTGAGGGAGAGGGAATTATACATGTGTGTAACCTGTGGTTGATTGGAGAGACTGCGTGAGATTGTTGGAGGTTGCTGCGAGTCTATGTGTAAATGCGTATGACGGGCAGCATTTATCTGTTTTTTTCTCATTTTATGTGTGGTTGATATAGTTTCTTCCACAACGCGGTGCCCGTCCTGGGTTGACCCTTATGGTTGACCAGGGCGTTGCTACAAGGAACGACAGTAGCGTTGGTTTTATACCCTGTTTTAATCTGTACATATTTGCACTTTTTCATTTGAGATTTAAAACTGGACGAGGTGACAGCCCTGATATGGCCTCTGTGATCGGTGGGGCTGTAAACAACAGGATTGGACTGGCAGCATGGCAGTGATGTTCTACAGGTAGACGGACTGATGGCCAGACATCCTCTGTAACGTCGCTTGTTTTCTGACCGAAGTGATGTTTAGCTGACATTGCATGGGCATTGATATCTTTCTGCAGATTTCGTGAAGGTTTTTGGAGTGTTGCTTGTCTTCTGTTCTCTTCATGGGAAGTTGCTTTGTTTGTTTCTCTACTTTCAAGGAAGTGTCAAATTACTTTTGAGAAAGAAAATCAACATTTAGTAAACGTTTGTCTAGAACAACCTGGTATCCTGGTTTTGGTTTCTGCTTGAATGTTTCTTCCTTGTGGTAGTGGTATGAGATATAGTGTGACCTTTATTGTCAGTGGTAAATAATTCCACAACCTTCACATTCAATAAAGTGACATCCATGATGAGCCTTTCATGGACAGTTGGGATGAAGCACATAGTGACTTTCCACCAGTGTCAGAACATCAGAGGGAACAGCAGACAACCTGGCTAAACACCCTTCTGTGTCAGTAATATTGGCAGACCCGGACTCACTGACGTTGGCTATAACCCGTGAGATTGTGTGTGTGTGCACTATGATCTACCTTAACTAACCAGCTTCGTGGGTGTTCCTCCCGTGCTCTGCCTCTATCCTCCAAGGCAACAGCTCTATACCTACAGTGTCAAAAGCCCTCGCGAAATCAGCGAATTTGATACAGCTGGGGCTAACCACCACCACCCCTCCCAAAAAAAACCCCGCTTCAGCGACAAACAATAGACAACTGTGTTTTCCTGAGCTGTGTAAGCTATCCTCCCCACTAGCTTTTTAATCCTGCAGGCTTGGTTGTCTCATAATCTCCAACAGTTGGTACATATTCTTGTTCTTTAAACCTTAAAATCCTCTCCTTTCTAAGGTCCTAACAAGTTTGGTGAAGAAGTACCCAGACTAGGAGGTCGCTGTGTTCTTTCTGTATCGCCTTTCCCCCAGAACTCGTGCAGTAGTAGTAGTAGTAGGAGGAGTAAGGAGGAGGAGGAGGAGGAGGAGGAGGAGGGTCGGTTTCCCGGTCTCCCCCCCCCCCCCTCCCCCCCCCCCTCTCCCTCCTTTCTTCTCCGACAGTGCGGGGAGAATTGAACGCACGCCGATTGCCCGCCGCACGCAGGTCACCCCCCTGCGCCGTCACAAATCGGGCGATTGGTATTGTGCAGCCCCCCTTCAGATGATAGCTTCTACCGCACTTCACTACACCACCCCACCGCCTCCTCTTTTGTCCACAGCGCCCTCTGTGGGAATAGCACCCGGGGGGAGGGGGGAGGGGGTGGGGTGGGGAGGGGTGGGGAGGGAGGTATGATGTGTGTGTGGGGGAGGGGGGGGGAAGAAGAGGGGGGGGAGGGGATTTTTTTGGTGAGGAAATGTATACTGACGAGTGTGTGTGTCTGTGGGTGACAGTGCATAATTATGCATTTACCTGGTTGGAGAATTGGTCGTTTGATAATTATCGACAAAAAGTCGGTTTGACGCATTGTGTGAGTGTTGATATGAGATAGGGTGGGTTTTTTTTCCCGAGTACACAAAAGACTATATGCGCGTGCGTGGTGTGTGTGTGTGTGCGTGCGTGTGCGTGTGTGTGTGTGTGTGTGTGTGTGTTTTGTGTGTGTTTGTGTGTGTGTGTGTGTGTGTGTGTTTGTGTGTGTGTGTGTGTGTATGTATGTATGTATGTATGTGCACTCACTTACTCACTCACTCACTTAGTCACCCACTCACACATCAAGAAAGACTTCTCTGCCGCTTACAAACGAAACACCCGTCACAACGTCAAATTTTTATTTCCAGATGTTACATGAAACAAGTAATGCGCTTGCTTTTCTTCATCAAGCCATGAATGAAAAGAAAAAGACAGACAAAATAAACCCCCCCCCCCCAAAAAAAAAAGAAAAAAAAAAAAAAAAAGAAAAGAAAACTCGATACAATGCAAGAAATGAAGGCATAATCACAACAACATCAACCGGTAATGCACCCGTCTAGGAAGCAAGGATTTGCATAATCACCTCAATTCCTCTTACAACTGAGAACTCCCCCCCTCCCTCCCCCTCCCTCCTTCTCCCCTCTTTCCGTAGACCATGCGTGTTGATCTGGGGGTCTATTTTGTTCCGATAAAACGATACATTGAAGTTTTGTGTACAACAGACTTAGCGCGCATAACAGAACCCAAGGACAGTTGTCCCTGGCAAAATTCTGTAGGAAAAAACCCCACAACACACACTCGTAGAAAAACAGCTACACCCGTAGACAGGATAAAAATGGGTGGCGCTGCACTTGTGGCGACGAGCTCTCTCCCCCACGGAGAGCAGCAAGAATTTCACGCAGAGAAATCTGCCGTGACTGTGGTTGGTTAGTCCCACTGGTCTTAAGATAATGGGGTTGAGGATTTGAATCTCCCTTGCCCTTTGTTGGTCGAGAGTAGAATTTTAATATAATGATGGTGATGATGATGATGATGACGACGACAACAACAACAACAACAATAATAATAATAATAAGAAGAAGAAGAAGAAGAAGAAGACGTGGAATTTATACAGCAAAAAAAACCCCAAATCAAAACGCTTTCATTCATTCTAGTCTTTCACATGCAGCCAGAATCAGAATGAGAATCCGAAAACTTTATTGCCATTAAGTCAGAACAAGACTTATTTGACACCAAACGTAAACATATACAACATTTCCTAAAAGATGTCGATTCTTAGATTTATGTCATTCGTCTATGCTTTTCCTCTTCTGGAAAAAGTATCATGCACATAATTTTTTTTTATTTGATCATTTCTAACAGATAGTCCTCGTTGTTGAAAAACTTACTCAAATTCTCGTTGTTATTCATATTATTCATTTGTTTATCTTTAACATTAGATGAAAATGTTTTTCTTAAATCGTCATATAGTTTACAATCATCAAGCAAGTGATATTCCTCTTCTATTATGTTACACCACTTACACTTTCTTTCTTCTCTAGGCGTATTTTGTGTACCTCCCTTGTTCTGTCATAAAACCATGGGAGCTGGTGTGAAATCTGCTGAATATTTGCCTGTGGTTTTCGTTCCTGCATATCAATAAATATGGTTCCAATCTATAAACATGAGAAACAGAATTGTAAAAATTCAACTTAGAAAATGACTTTTTTTTGTTGATTCCAAAACACTGTACATTTCTTCAAGTTTTCTTTTTATAGCATAGCATAATATTTTGATATTCAATGTACTGTGATTATTCCACACATGTTTGAATCCAATCTTGTGAATTATTGTTTTGATCATATAAATCCAGTGATCTTTTTCATTATTTTCATGCATTTCATTATATATCTATATAAGTTCCATTTATTATTATTATTAGTAGTAGTAGTAGTAGTATTAGTATTATTTCAAATAACTATTTTCTTTTGAGTCTTTTACATGAATCCAAAATTGATTAATTGACTAATAACTTTTAACGTTAATGGGTATCTGCCTAAGTCTCCTAAGACAGGTATGGCCATTGTGGGGTTTTTTTTGTGTGTGTGAACTCCTAATATCTGTCTACAACATTTTGCATGGATATTTTCAAAAGGAAACTTACTGGTTAAACCCATGTTCAGATAACTCATCCATTTTGAAGTTATCCTTTACAGTACAACAATAAGGAAACCATATTTCACTTCCATATGTTAAAATAGGCATTATTAAGGCATCAAACAACTGCATAACAATATTTATTTTTAGTACATCTCCTTGGAGGGCTATTTAAAGAGCAAAAATAGCTTTGTTACTTTATTGGACTAAGTGTTCCTGGGCCACAAAAAAATTTTCCAGTTGGTGAAAAACTATACCTAGATACTTATATTTATTTGTTGTTTCAATTATGTTTGATACTTATATTTATCTGTTGTTTCAATTATGTTTTGTCCACATTTAAAGTGAATAGGGATTTTAGGTACAGATTTTGTGAATATTATGACTTTGATTTTTTCTTTGTTAACTTGGGAGTCCCCTTTGAAACAATACTCGTGCAATTTATCATAACAATATAAGATCATCCACATACATCAAACCTGGGACCACATCATTCTTTGTTACATATGGAGAATCAATTATACCTATATGTTGAAAGATATCATTAATAAATATATTGAAAAGTGTTGGACTTTTATGTGTTACCTTGATGGACTCCAGCTTTTACTTCTATTTCTTCCGATAACGTATCTTTTACTATTGTATGTATTGTGGCATTGGTATACATATCTTCAATGAGATTGAAACATTTACCAGTTACTCCAATTGCGTGCAGTTTAACCATTAAGGCCTGATACCAAATACTATCAAAAGCCTTCTAAAAATCCACAAAGCAAGAATACAGTCTTGTATCTTTTATCTTTTATCGGAATGCGGCTACCTTAACGGTAGGCAAAATCTCACCATTAGTGACCCTCGGAGCCCTATCCGAAGACACCCTCCCCCTCCACCCCCTCCAACAAACAACCAACAACAATAAAAAGGAATGTCGCATAGTCCTAGGGGTACTCTGCAAGTTCACTGTCTGGTCGAGCAAATTCCTGAACAGACGACACTCACTCCAGCCACAAACTGGACTGCACTGGTCAGAGCTGGTCTGCATGATGCATCATGTTGGAGTTGTGGACCACCTCAGACGCTCAGAGATCGGAGCCACATATGCGCAACCTCTCCTTCAGCCTCAAGTGAAAAGAAACAGCAACTTGTCCGGTAGACTGGGAGTACAAAATCATTGTTCGAACTAAGGTACAAATCTCTCCAGGATAGCCCAGACCACAGCTGCAATGACCCAACTCAAAGTCCTCTGGAACGACAAGAACATCGCCATCTGCTTCAAGATCAGACTGATGCGTTCCCTGGTCATGTCCATATTTTTGTAAGCACGTGAAACGTGGACCATAACAGCAGACATTGAAAGAAAGATACAGGCAATGGAGATGAGATGCTTTCGTAAACTTCTTGGTATCTCATACAGAGATCACATCAGACATTGAAAGGAGGATACAGGCAATGGAGATGAGGTGCTTTCGCAAACTCCTTGGTATCTCATACAGAGATCACATACCTAACGAGAAAGTAAACTCCAGAATTGAAAACGCCACCGGGCCATATTATGAAGAGCTTCTAGCAAGATGGATGGGTGGGGTGAGGGTGGGTAGGGTTGGTGGGTGGTTAGGCGAGTAGAGTGGGTGAGTGGAAGTTTATAGGGCTGATGATGATGATGATGATGATGATGATGATGATGATGATGATGATGATGAAGTGACAACGACAACGATCGATGATTGGTGGTGATGATGTTTGATATTGTGGTGATGATGTAGAGATTTGAGAGGATGTGATGATGTGAGGATGCTGTGATGTGCTGAGCTGCTGATGCTGCAACGACGACGACGTCGATGATGATGGTGATGATGATTGATGATGACGAGGGCGAAACGATGATGACGATGATGAAAAAAATATGATGATGATGATGATGAAATGATGATGATGATGATGAAAATGATGATGATGACGACGGTGTGTTAACAGGACAGAGTTGTGACATCAGCTGTCAAAGGAAGGGGACTCAACTGTTTACAGTCTCTGACGTTTGTTTACACATCAACCAGTAACGTCACGGATCTGGACGGACCTGCCGCGTGAGTTATACATGTTTGTTTCCTGTCTGTCCG
>CM054159.1:48353554-48358554 GCA_028751875.1 Rapana venosa | reverse complement strand
TTTTCCTTATCCTTTTTTCCCCTCCCTTCCCACTCTCTCTCTTTGTCTCCGTTTCTCTCTGTGTGTCTGTCTGTTTCTCTCTGTGTGTCTGTTATGTCTCTCTCTGTCCCTCTCTGTCTCTCTCTGTCTTTCTGACTCTGTCTCTCTCTATCAACTTCTTTTCCTTATCATTCTTTTCCCCTCCTTTCTCACTATCTCTGTCTCTCTCTCTCTCTGTCTCTGTTTCTGTCTGTCTGTCTGTTTGTTTCTCTCTCTGTGTCTGTTATGTCTCTCTCTGTCCCTCTCTGTCTCTCTCTGTCTTTCTGACTCTGTCTGTCTCTCTCTCTCAACTTCTTCTTTTCCTTATCCTTCTTTTCCCCTCCCTTCCCACTCTCTCTCTTTGTCTCTGTTTCACTCTATCTGTCTGTTTCTCTCTGTGTGTCTGTTATGTCTCTCTCTGTCCCTCTCTGTCTCTCTCTGTCTTTCTGACTCTGTCTCTCTCTCAACTTCTTCTTTTCCTTATCCTCTTTTTCCCTCCCTTCCCACTCTCTCTCTCTCTCTCTCTCTCTCTCTCTCTCTGTGAATCTGTTTCTCTCTGTCTGTCTCTCTCACACACAATTCGGTTAGTCTCTTTTCCTCTTTCTTCTTCTCATCTCCCATCCCTCTCCTTCTCTTTCATCCTCTCTCTTTGTCTTTTTTCCTTTCTTTTTATATCTTTTATGAGAGAGTGAGAGATAGACAGACAGGCAGACAGACAGATAGATAGATAAGATTATTATTATTTATTCTTTTTTATTCTTTTATATCGAGGATAATGGAATAAGCACTCATGTGCTTTTTTACATCCAGTCCCCGTGTGTATGTAGTTTTGTCAATTTTGTCATCCGTTCCCACCGGCACACAATGGCCTACTCTTACGAAAAGCGGAACAGGATTTAACATGTGCGCAAGATGTTCTGCGTGCGTTCGCACACGGGGCCTCGGTTTCTAGTCTCATCCGAAGGACTTTTGGGGAGAGTGGAGTCTGCAGTGATGTTAACCCCAGGGGAAAATATCTCCCTTGAACGGGAAACGAACCCGGGTCGTCAGATTGCGCTGGCAATGTTCTAACCACTAGGCTCTCCCGTCCCGTGAGACAGAAAGACAGAGAGATAAGTGACAGAGACAGAGAGAGAGAGACAGACAGACAGATAAGGGGGCGAGAGAGAGAGAGAGAGAGAGAGAGACAGACAGACAGAGAGACAGAGAGAGACAGAAAGATAAGGGACAAGAACAGAGAGACAGAGAGAGACAGAGAGAGAGAGAGACAGAGATATAAGGGACAAGGACAGAGAGACAGAGAGAGACAGATACAGAGAGAGACAGAGAGAGACAGAGAGATAAGGGACAAGGACAGAGAGACAGAGACAGAGAGAGACAGAGAGAGAGAGACAGAGAGAGACAGAGAGATAAGGGACAAGGACAGAGAGACAGAGAGAGAGACAGAGAGAGACAGAGAGACACAGAGAGACAGAGAGATAAGGAACATAGACAGAGAGAGATAAGGGACAAAGACAGACAGACAGACAGAGATAGAGAGAGTCACAACCCCATGAAACGAGCAGCGGAGCACACAGCAGGGGATTCCAAGTTATATATAACACACCTTGGCATTGCTCACGTCGCGCAACTAGGGGCGCAGGATAATAATGCAATCATTTGTGAACAAGCTGCTGTGAAAGTCAGTGAGCACCGGATCCCATCATCATCATTCTGACAGACAGCCGACAGCCTCAGTAGGTAGGCAGAGTGCAGGTAATGAAACAGTGTGGTGTGGGAAACACATTGACCCTCCCCCTAGCTGAATGGAATGCTCACTGGCTGCCCGGTATCAGTGTCCTAGGCTTAACTCTCTCTTTTATACTGTCTCTGCCACACATTGCATAACATACAGGTGAATGAAAAGTTCACAGACGGCCTAGTATCAGTGTCCTAGGCTTAACTCTCTCTTTTATACTGTCTCTGCCACACATTACGTAACATACAGGTGAATGGAAAGTTCATTTACTGCCTAGTATCAGTGTCCTAGGCTTAACTCCCTTTCACTTTTATACTGTCTCTGCCACACATTACATAACATACAGGTGAATGGAAAGTTCATTTACTGCCTAGTATCAGTGTCCTAGGCTTAACTCCCTCTTTCTTTTATACTGTCTCTGCCACACATTACGAAACATACAGGTGAATGGAAAGTTCATTTACTGCCTAGTATCAGTGTCCACTCTTTTTACACTGTCTTTTACCACACATACCCAACACGCAGATGAATTGAAAATTCGTTGACTATCAGTGTTCTAACTCTCTCTCTCTCTCTGGGGACGGGATAGCCTAGTGGTTAGAACATTTCGCTCGCAATCTGATAACCCGGATTCGATTCCCGTTCAAGGGGGGATATTTTCCCCTGGAGTTCACATCAGTGCAGACTCCACTCTCCCCAAAAGTCCTTCGGATGAGACCATAAACCGAGGTCCCGTGTGCGAACGCACGCAGAGCATCTTGTGCACACGTTAAGTCCTGTTCAGCTTTTCGTAAGAGATTGTGTGCCGGTGGGAACATGACAGAATTTATAAAACTGCATACACACGGGGACTGGATGTAAAAAAAGCGCATGAGTGCTTATCCCATTATCCTGGATATAAAAGAATAAAATAAAATAAAATAAACCAAAACAAAACACACACATACACACACAACATGCAGATGAATGGACAGTTCACTGACTGACTAGTATCAGAGTCCCTAACTCTCTCTCTCTCTCTCTCTCTCTCCTCTCTCTCTCTCTCCTCTCTCTCTCTCTCTTTCATACTGTCTCTATCACACTCACACAACATACAGATAAACTGAACACTCACTGACTGCCTAGCATCAGTACCCTCTCTCTTTCACACTCTCTCTACTACCACACACACACACACAACACAAAGGCCTGCATCTTTTGCATATAGTCCCATTGCCAAGATCGCTGCTCCTTCTTCTTCATAGTATTGCACGATTGTGGCTCCTAGTTCTTGTGCAAAGCACTATTGCAAAATTGCTGCACACTCCCTAAAGATCCTTTTTCGTGATGTTCCACCTGGACACCATTTTCAACTTTCTGAGAGAATCGGGCTTTTTCTTTGTCTGATATGAGTGAAAGTGTTACAGTTGGTCACTAAGAACAAGGTTGTTTTAAGAAATCTGGTTTTGGTTTTGATCTCATTTTATGTGTGGTTGATGTGGGTTTTCCCACAACGCGGTGCCCGTCCTGGGTTGATCCTTATGGTTGGCCAGGGCGGGGCTACAAGGAAGGACAGTAGAGTTGGTTTTATACCCTGTTTTATAGTTACACATTTTATTCTGAGGTTTAAACTTTTACGAGGTGACAACAGCCCTGGTATGGCCTCTGTGGTCGGCGGGGCTGTAAACAAGAGGATTGGATTGGACTGCAAGATTGCCGTTTCTTCTTCTGCTAAGAAATTGCACGATTGTGGTTCCGAGTTCCATTCCCTCTCGCCCTACAGGGAAACTGGAGCTGTCTATGTACTTATCCAGAGAGGTTAGGAAGCTAAACTTCATTAGCGTTGGATGAAACAGGCTTTGTTCATATTCTTCTTCTTCTTCCTCGAACGCTCATACAGCAACAATTGTTGTTGTCTGTTATACGAGCGAAAATGCGCCAGGCTGCCGTTAAGCGCCTGACAAGTCAGGCCCAGCGTATCCAACTTCGGCGAAAGAGAGAATTGTTATCGTTTAAGCCTTTCTGGAAGAAGAAAAAAAAGGGGCAAGGGAATGGACAGAGAAGGCAGAAAATAAAACAAGGAGGAAGTGACAGGAAGAAACAAAGAGAGTGATAGAAAAGAGGACATTTCTAGCACAGAATTTCCAGGTGGGGGATGCTGTTTATACTGACAGCCCCCCCCCCCCCAACCCCCCCGGGGAGTTTTGTTCATATGACATAAACACATAACAACACAGCATGACAGATAAGATTATCAAGCTACAGCTTAGATTTTAAGTTCCATCCCCGTGGGAAATCAATGATCGTTCTTATTCCCGGTCTTGTAAAGTTTGTGTCAATATATATATATATATATATATCCCTCTCTCTCTCTCTCTCTCTCTCTCTCTCTATATATATATAAAATATATATATATATATATATAAATAATGAAAACACTTGACCATAACATATACCAATATTACTACTCTACGAAAAGAAATCGGAAGAAACAGGATATGAAAGAAACTGTGTAAAGGCCAACCTGAATAAAAACTATACGTGCGATGAAAAAAATAAAAGAAATATGTTAAGGACACAGTTGCCTAATATGAAAAGTGAGGAGGGGTGTGTGTGTATGTGTGTGTGTGTGTGTGTGTGTGTGTGTGTGTGTGTGTGTGTGTGTGTGGTGTGTGTGTGTGTGTGTGTGTGTGAGTGTGTAAATCTAATATCTGTTAATCTTTTGTGAACGGTTGCACACGTGCGAATGTTTTGAATGGAAGCACTTTGATTTGTTTGCTTTGCAAGATTTAGCGCTATACAAATTCCATATATCATTATCGTTATTACCACGCCACGCCACTCCACGCTACGCCACACCACACAACACTACACTACACCACACCACACCACATCACACCACACCACACTACACTACACTACAACTACACTACACCACATTACACTACATTACACTCACCACACCACACACCACACCACACCCCATAACATCACATACACACCACACCACACACACACACCACACCCCATAACATCACATACACACCACACCACACCAACCACACCACACCACACTCTACACCACACCACACCACACACACACACACACACTACAGACCACACCACACACACACACACCACACACACACACAACACATACACACACACCACACACACACACACCACACCCACACCACAACCACACACACACACACACACCACACCACCACACCACACACCACACACACACACTACACCACACAC
>CM054159.1:48341054-48343554 GCA_028751875.1 Rapana venosa | reverse complement strand
TGAAAAGCGGAACAGGATTTAACGTGTGCGCAAGATGTTCTGCGTGCGTTCGCACACGGGGCCTCGGTTTATAGTTTCATCCAAAGGATGCTAAGCTGGGGAACGCACAACAATAATAAATGGAAGTTATATATAGCACTATATACAACAACAACAACAACAACAATTACACTGTTACCGTAACAAGAGAACGAATGTTGGCATTAGAAAACGTGAAGTGAAGAGTGTACTTGAGAGCTGAACGTTTCTCTGCCTTGCACCAATAGCAGCTGTGCAGTAGTGTAGTGCAGTAGTGTAGTGTGCAGTGTAGTGCAGTAGTGTAGTGCAGTAGTGTAGTGCAGTAGTGTAGTGCAGTAGTGCAGTAGTGTAGTGTGCAGTAGTGTAGTGTGCAGTAGTGTAGTGCAGTGTGCAGTAGTGCAGTAGTGTAGTGCAGTAGTGTAGTGCAGTAGTGTAGTGCAGTAGTGTAGTGCAGTAGTGCAGTAGTGTAGTGCAGTAGTGTAGTGCAGTAGTGTAGTGCAGTAGTGTAGTGCAGTAGTGTAGTGCAGTAGTGCAGTAGTGTAGTGTAGTAGTGTAGTGCAGTAGTGTAGTGCAGTAGTGTAGTGCAGTAGTGTAGTGCAGTAGTGCAGTGCAGTAGTGTAGTGCAGTGTGCAGTAGTGTAGTGCAGTAGTGTAGTGCAGTAGTGTAGTGCAGTGTGCAGTAGTGCAGTGCAGTAGTGTAGTGCAGTAGTGTAGTGTGCAGTAGTGTAGTGCAGTAGTGTAGTGCAGTAGTGTAGTGCAGTAGTGTAGTGCAGTGTGCAGTAGTATAGTGCAGTAGTGTAGTGCAGTAGTGTAGTGCAGTAGTGTAGTGCAGTAGTGCAGTGCAGTAGTGTAGTGCAGTAGTGTAGTGCAGTAGTGTAGTGCAGTAGTGCAGTAGTGTAGTGCAGTAGTGTAGTGCAGTAGTGTAGTGCACTAGTGCAGTAGTGTAGTGCAGTAGTGTAGTGCAGTAGTGTAGTGCAGTAGTGCAGTGCAGTAGTGTAGTGCACTAGTGTAGTGCACTAGTGCAGTAGTGTAGTGCAGTAGTGTAGTGCAGTAGTGTAGTGTGCAGTAGTGTAGTGCAGTAGTGTAGTGCAGTAGTGTAGTGCAGTAGTGTAGTGCAGTAGTGTAGTGCAGTAGTGTAGTGCAGTAGTGCAGTAGTGTAGTGTGCAGTAGTGTAGTGTGCAGTAGTGTAGTGTGCAGTAGTGTAGTGCATTAGTGTAGTGTGCAGTAGTGTAGTGCAGTAGTGTAGTGCAGTAGTGTAGTGCAGTAGTGTAGTGCAGTAGTGTAGTGTGCAGTAGTGTAGTGCAGTAGTGTAGTGTGCAGTAGTGTAGTGTGCAGTAGTGTAGTGCAGTAGTGTAGTGCAGTAGTGTAGTGCAGTAGTGTAGTGTGCAGTAGTGTAGTGCAGTAGTGTAGTGCAGTAGTGTAGTGCAGTAGTGTAGTGTGCAGTAGTGTAGTGCAGTAGTGTAGTGCAGTAGTGTGTAGTGCAGTAGTGTAGTGCAGTAGTGCAGTAGTGTAGTGCAGTAGTGTAGTGCAGTAGTGTAGTGCAGTAGTGCAGTAGTGTAGTGCAGTAGTGTAGTGCAGTGTGCAGTAGTGCAGTGCAGTAGTGTAGTGCAGTAGTGCAGTGTGCAGTAGTGTAGTGCAGTAGTGTAGTGCAGTAGTGTAGTGCAGTAGTGTAGTGCAGTAGTGTAGTGGCAGTAGTGTAGTGTGCAGTAGTGTAGTGCAGTAGTGTAGTGCAGTGTGCAGTAGTACAGTAGTGTAGTGCAGTAGTGCAGTAGTGTAGTGCAGTAGTGTAGTACAGTAGTGCAGTAGTGTAGTGCAGTAGTGCAGTAGTGTAGTGCAGTAGTGTAGTGCAGTAGTGCAGTAGTGTAGTGCAATAGTGTAGTACAGTAGTGCAGTAGTGTAGTGCAGTAGTGTAGTGCAGTAGTGCAGTAGTGTAGTGCAGTAGTGTAGTGCAGTAGTGTAGTGCAGTAGTGTAGTGCAGTAGTGTAGTGCAGTAGTGTAGTGCAGTAGTGTAGTGCAGTAGTGCAGTAGTGTAGTGCAGTAGTGTAGTACAGTAGTGCAGTAGTGTAGTGCAGTAGTGCAGTAGTGTAGTGCAATAGTGTAGTGCAGTAGTGCAGTAGTGTAGTGCAGTAGTGTAGTGCAATAGTGTAGTACAGTAGTGCAGTAGTGTAGTGCAGTAGTGCAGTAGTGTAGTGCAGTAGTGTAGTGCAATAGTGTAGTACAGTAGTGCAGTAGTGTAGTGCAGTAGTGTAGTGCAGTAGTGTAGTGCAGTAGTGTAGTGCAGTAGTGTAGTGCAGTAGTGTAGTGCAGTAGTGTAGTGCAGTAGTGTAGTGCAATAGTGCAGTAGTGTAGTGCAGTAGTGTAGTGCAGTGGTGCAGTAGTGTAGTGCAGTAGTGTAGTGTAGTAGTGCAGTAGTGTAGTGCAGTAATGTAGTGTAGTAGTGCAGTAGTGTAGTGCAGTAGTGTAGTGCAGTAGTGTAGTGCAGT
>CM054159.1:48311054-48326054 GCA_028751875.1 Rapana venosa | reverse complement strand
TCGACGACGTCATGTTGATGATGATGAGTTTGATGATGATGATGATGGTGATGATGGAGACGATAACAACGACGACGGTAATGATGATGATGATTTTGATGATGATGGTGGTGATTTTGATGATGATTTTGATGGTGATGGTGATTATGATGATGATGGTGATGAAGACAACAACGACGATGGTAATGATGATGACGATGATGGTGATGATGATGGTGATGGAGACGACAACAATGACGATGGTAATGATGATGATGGCGATATTTTGATGATGATGATGATGGTTTTTGATGATGATGATGATTTTGATGATGATGATGATGATGATGATGATTTTGATGGTGATTATGACAATACGAATACGAACTCTTCAATATCTCAAAAGTACGAGAAATTCCAGAGATGAGATGATGATGATGATGATGATGATGATGATGATGACAACAATGATAAAGAAGGGAGTGTTAGGGGGAAGGGGGGTGGGTGACGGTGGACATGAACATTGACAAATCGACAATGGAAAAGTATCACACACACACACACACAGACAAACACACACGCACGCAACTCCCCCCCCCCCCACACACACACAATGGATGAGACTATAAACCGAGGTCCCGTGTGCGAACGCATGCAGAACATCTTGCACACATGTTAAAAACCCGTACCGCTTTTCGGAAGAGAAGCCATTGTGTGCCGGTGGGAACGGATGACAAAATGTACAAAACTGCATACACACGGGGACAGGATGAAAAAAAAGCACACGAGTGCTTATTCCATCATTCTCTAGTTAAAATAATTAAATTAAAACGCGCACACACACCACCATCACCACCACTACCACCACCACCACCACCAACCAACCAACCAACCAACCAACCAACACCAACCACCAAAAAAATCCCAGCTAACATAATTATCAAAGACAACATGAAAGAACTGAATAAGCGAAAAGGAAAAAAAAATGATAACCAAGCAAACGAAAGAGTCAGTCAAACAATCAATTGACCAATTAATCAGATAGTTTTTAAAAAAAAATTCTTTTATTTTTTTTTTTTATTTTTTTTATTTTATACCACTTTAAGTCACGAGATTTCTCTGCGTGAAATTCGGGCTGCTCTCCCCGGGGAGAGCTCGTCGCCACAAGAGCAGCGCCACCCTTTTTTTTTTTTTTTTTTTCTTTTGGTCTGCAACTGTATTTGTTTCCCTATCAGAGTGGCTTTTTTCTAAGAATTTTGCCAGGGACAACTCCCTTGTTGCCGTGGGTTCTTTTACGTGCGCTGAAAATTTTGTGTAACACACGGGACCTCGGTTTATCGTCTTATCCGAAAGACTAGCGCCCAGACCACCACTCATGGTCTAATGGATGGGGAAAAATTTCGGGCCCAAACGGGGTACGAGCCGCGCACACACCCGACCCGGACTTCTCGCATTCTAGACAGGCGCGTTACCTCTAGACCACCGATCCACTATTATATCGAGGATAATGGAATAATACATAAGCTTTTTTACATCAAGTCCCCGTGTGTATGCGGTTTTGTCAATTCTGTCATCTGTTCCCACCGGCACACAATGGCCTACTCTTACGAAAAGCGGAACAGGATTTAACGTGTGCGCAAGATGTTCTGCGTGCGTTCGCACACGGGGCCTCGGTTTATAGTCTCATCCGAAGGACTTTTCGGGGAGAGTGGAGTCTGCACTGATGTTAGTTAACTCCAGGGGAAAATATCCCCCTTGAACGGGAATCGAACCCGGGTCGTCAGATTGTGAGCGCAATGTTCTAACCACTAGGCTATCCCGTCCCGTTAATCAGTCGAGGGGTCTGGAAGGGATTCCTGCATCAAGTTTGTATCTATGTTGCTGTCAGGCGTTCTTCAGTTTAACACCCTGGGTCGATCACCCAGAATATGTACGCTGTCTCTTTACTTTTACTTTTTCCTTCCGCTTGTACTCTGTGGCGTCGCGAGGAGATAGAACTGTCTGTCTGCTGCAAGGCGGGTAGCTTGGAGGAGGGACAATCCATGGACTTTCAGTGTTTCTGCCACGGAATCACTCCAGCGTCGCCTGGGTCTACCTCTGGCCCTCGTGCCAGAGTACCTCAAGTTGTGAGCACGCAAGGCTGGCTGGTTTGGCGGCATCCGAGTGAGGTGCCCGAACCACTTGGTGCGTTGTTGTTCAATATGGTGTAGGACGGGTGTGGCTCCTACCATGTCTCTGATCACCTCGTTTCTTATCTTGTCTCTCCTGGTCTTGTTGACGGCTTTCCTCAAGCACTTCATCTCACACGTTACCAGTTTCTGCTCCAGGGCTTTTGTCAGGGACCATGTCTGGCACTGGTAAGTGAGAGTTGGCAGGAAGATGGCGTTGATCAGCTTTGCCTGTACGCTGTCTCACGCATCACATAGTATGAGAATGGCGTGTATGACTTTTTTTTCAAATATCTCACCACATAAGGCAGACATACTCTTTTTTTCCTGTTTCATTTATACCACTCTAAGTCACGGCAGATTTATCTGCGTGAAATTCGGGCTGCTCTATCCCGGGGAGAGCGCGTCGCCACAAGAGCAGCGCCACCCGTTTTTTTCTTTTTTCCTGTCTGCAATTGTTTTTGTTTTGTTTCCCTATCAGAGTGGCTTTTTTCTACAGAATTTTGCCAGGGACAATTCTCTTGTTGCCGTGGGTTCTTTTACGAGCGCTAAATAATTATGTGTAACACACGGGGCCTCGGTTTATCGTCTCAATCGAAAGACTTCAGAGGAGTTAATAGTTACCAGTCCGCATGATTGTGATGTCATGTGCATGTTCATTGGGGACGGGATAGCTCAGTGGTCAGAGCACTCGCTTTCCTCCAGCCATGGTTGAGCAGCATCGAGCGTGGTTACCACTTGGATGGGTGACCGTTTGCGCGCCTTGGTTTCAGTAAAGTTCCCCAGTTCACCCAGCTGTAAATGGGTACCTGCCTCTTTAGGGTCAGGGAAGGTAAAGCAGCGAGGGAGAGGAGATGGGGGCCTCCCTCAATACGCTGGCCCCTGGAGAAGTTGAGGTCTCTGATGCCTCGCTCCTCTACGATCTTGTAGGTTATGGGACACCTTTACCTTGTATTTGTTCATTAAGCTTGCACGAGAATTAAACAATCTTGTATTTTAAACTATGTATGCATTCTTTTGGTAATGCGTTGTATAGTGTTCTACTCTCACTCACGGCAGATTTCTCTTCGTGAAAAACTGGGCTGCTCTCCCTGGAAAGAATCGCGTCGCCACAAGAGCAGCGCCACCCATTTTTTGGGGGGTCCTATTTACACGGATATTTGCTTTCCTGTCAGAGTGGGTTTTTTTAAATTAAAAACAGGATGTTGTCTGGAACATTTGTTGCTGCTGTAGCTTCTTTGACGTGGAATTGTATATGCGTTACCTGCATAACCTGTTTATTTTGTATTTAAAAAAAATTTCTTTTATACCGAGGATAATGGTATAAGCACTTATGTGCTTTTCTACATCCAGTCCCCTTGTGTATGCAGTTTCGTAAATTTATCATCTGTTCCCACCGGCACAAAATGGCCTACTCTTACGAAAAGCGGAACAGGATTTAACGTGTGCGCAAGATGTTCTGCGTGCGTTCGCACACGGGACCTCGGTTTATAGTCTCACCCGGACTTTTCGGGGAGAGTGGAGTCTGCACTGATGTGAACTCCAGGGGAAAAAAAAAATTAACATCCCCTTGAATTGGAATCGAGCCCGGGTCGTCAGATTGCGAGCGCAATGTTCTAACCACTAGGCTACCCCGTCACACCCAACCCCCCCTTTCACCCTATGGACTCATCGGAGAATACTAGGCACTCACGTGTAGTGGATGGGGTGGGGGGGGGGGGGGGGGGGGAGAAAAGCTAGGACTCCAACGGGAGGAACTGTGCTTTTTCCCCGCTTTCTTAAGGCGGGGGCGATACCTGTAGACCTAGTGGCCTAGTGGTTAGAACATTGCGCTCGCAATCTGACGACCCGGGTTCGATTCCCGTTCAAGGGGATGTTACATTTTTCCCCCTTGGAGCTAACTAACATCAGTGCAAGACTTCATCCATCCACTCTCCTAGAAAAGTCCTTCGGATGAGACTAGGCTATAAACCGAGGCCCCCCGTGTGTGTGTGAACGCACACAGAACATCTTGCGCACATGTTTTAAATCCCACTATGGCGCTTGGTAGGCCTAGCCTAGTCCAGTCAGTGGCGATTTTTGTTTTCAAAAGTCAACGCTTCGGACACTTCCACCTGCACTGGGAAGGGATTAGAATGGGGGGGGGGGGTGTTGTTGGGGTTAATGGGTGGGGGGAGGTGGTTGGGGAGGGGGGGGGGGGGGGGGGGGGGGGGGGGTAGGGAGCATTGACTGGATGGGTTGACGCGGTCATTGTTGAATCGATGGAGGATGGTGGTGGCGGGAAAATGAAGCCCTTCCTTCTTTGTGTGTGTGTGTGTGTGTGTGTGTGTGTGTGTGTGTGTGTGTGTGTGTGTGTGTATGTGTGTGTGTGTGTTGGGGTGGGGGTGTGGGGGTGATGGGGGGGGGGGGGAGGGTGTGTGGTGTGTGTGTGTGTGTGTGTGGTGTGTGTGTGTGTGTGTGTGTGTGGTTGTGTGTAAAGAGAGAGAGAGAGAGAGAGAGAGAGAGAGAGAGAGAGGGGAGAGAGAGAGAGAGAGAGTGGATGGTGAGTGTGTGTGCGTGCGTGCGTGAGGTGTGTGTGTGTGTGTGTGTGTATTGTTATTTTTCTTCTCTGTCTCTTTGTTCCCTTGTATAGATCTCTCTCTGTCTTTGCCTTATTCCGTCTGTTTCTGTATTATAATTATATATTATCAGTGTTCTATCTCTGCCCTACTTCTCTCCGTCTGTCTCTGCCTGTCTCTCTCTGTCTCTGTTTGTCTGTCTCCCTTGTGTGCCGGTGGGAACAGATGACAAAATTTACGAAACCGCATACACACGGGGACTGGATGTAAAAAAAAGCACATGAGTGCTTATTCGATTATCCTCGATATAAAAAAAAAAGTTATCTGTCTGACTGTCTGACTATCTCTGTCGGTCTGTCTCTGTCTGTCTGTCTCTGTCTCTGTCTCTCTGTCTCTCTCTCTCTCTCTTTCAGGTCACGGTGCTCTACACTGCTGTGATCACAGTGACAGATCTAGACAGACAGAAGGTACAGATGCGGGTGGGGTGAGGTGAGAGGGTGGGAGAGGGAAATGGGTGGGTTGGGGGGTAGGGGTGGGATGGTGGTGGGGGTGGGGGGGTGGGAGAGGGAGATGTTGACCCTGAAGAGGTCAAGGTGGACCGGAGTGACCGACAGAGCGTCACTGACCACCCCTGTCTGTTCTGATCGTCTGTGCTCTTTCATAACTCTGTACCGTCTGTCTGTAGCTCTGTATGCCCCTAGTCTGTCTGACTGTCTGTGTTTCTCATCGTCTGTGCTCTTTCATAACTCTGTACCATCTGTCTGTAGCTCTGTATGTCCCTAGTCTGTTTGTCTGACTGTCTGTGTGTGTGTCTCTATGTCTGTCTGTGTGTATGTCCCTATGTCTATCTTTCTACCGTCTTCTTCTTCGTCGTCGTCGAACGCTCAGACAGCAACTATCGTTGTCCTTTAATATGATTAATGTATTTATTTTATTTATTTACTCTTTTATATCGAGGATAATGGAATAAGCACTCATGTGCTTTTTTACATCTAGTCCCCGTGTGTATGCGGTTTTGTATATTCTGTCATCTGTTCCCACCGGCACACAATGGCGTTCTCTTACGAAAAGCGGAACAGGATTTAACGTGTGCGCAAGATGTTCTTCATGTGTTCGCACACGGGGCCTCGGTTTATAGTCTCATCCGAAGGAGCAAAAATGCGTCGCGCTGCCGTTAAGCGCCTGACAAGTCAGGCCCAGCGCATCCGACTTTGGCTCAAGAGAGTTCTAATTGTCCTTTTTTTTAAGTCTTTGTGGGGAAAAAAGGCAGGAGAATGCTTCTCTGTCATTGGAGATGAATACCATCTCATATATGTAAGTATTCATTATGTACAGATCTCAGGATAAGTTACCTGAAAGATTTTCTTCACGTGCCTGTGCCTGTCCTTCTTCAGGCACACAGTAAACATCGTGTAATGCAGTCAGCCAAGTGTTTTTAACATTTTTTAAATTTTTTATTCCATGCTGTTGGAAGAAGAAAGATCAGGGCATAGCTTATGTAAACTAGGTACTGGATGTCAAAGCCTTCACTGTACAAGGAGAGGTGTGTCAAGTGTGTATTTTCGCTTTATTTTTGAACCGGTGTACAAACGCGTTGTATACAGAGTTATGTATCCACTTCCTCATCTCCCTTTTTTTGTTTAATTGTGGCCTAAGGTTTGATGTTCAGTAAGATTATTTTCATTTCATTTCATTTGACGTGTGTGTGTGTGTGTGTGTGTGTGTGTGTGTGTGTGTGTGTGTGTGTGTGTGTGTGTGTGTGTGTGTGTGTGTGTGTGTGTGTGTGCGTGCGTGCGTGCGTGCGTGCGTGTGTGTGTGTGTGGTTGATGGTGATATGGTGTGTTGTGTATGTGTGCGCGCGCGTGTGTGTGTGTGTGTGTGTGTGTGTGTGTGTGTGTGTGTGTGTGTGTGTGTGTGTGTGTGTGTGTGTGTGTGTGTGTGGTTGATGGTGATATGGTGTGTTGTGTGTGTTGTGTGTGTGTGTGTGTGTGTGTGTGTGTGTGTGTGTGTGTGTGTGTGTACTTCAACACAGTCCCGTACATTATGAGGGTGGGAGGGGGAGGGAAGGACATATTACTCCAACACGCTGTCACCCCTTCCCTTCCCCCCTCCACTCCCCATTAACTGCCCCCCCCCCCCCTTTTCATCACTCCACTTCACCTTCTTTTCTTCCACCTTCTCACTGGCCTCAAGAAGGTCCAGGTGTCGATACAAAAGACCCTGGTCAGAGAGAGAGACAGAGAGAGAGGGAGAGGGAGAGGGAGAGTGACACACACAGAGGAGAAGAGAGAGAGACAGAGACAGACAGACAGAGACAGAAAGACAGAGAGAAAGACAGACAGAGATAGAGAGAAGGGGAGACAGAGACACAGAGAGAGACAGACAGACACACAGACAGACAGACACACAGACAGACAGGCAGGCAGGCAGTTGCTGCTGTTACTGCATGCAGCTGTGGTTGTTATGTTTTATATTATTTTTTGTTGCCACTGTGCTGTCGTTGTTGCTGCTAGTGTTGTGGTTGCTGTGCTACTTTCCTCTTTTCCTTCATCTTCTTGTTCTTGTTCTGCTTCTGCTTGATGTTGTTGTTGTTGTTGTTGTTCTTCTTCTTCTGTTCTTGTTCTTGTTCTTCTTCTTCTGTTTCTTCTTCTTCTTCTTCTTCTTCTTCTTCTGTTTCTTCTTCTTCTTCTTCTTCTTCTTCTTCTTCTTCTTCTTCTTTCTTCTTCTTCTTCTTCTTCTTCCTCCTCCTCCTCCTCCTCCTCCTTATGTCCATTTTCCTTTCTTTTTTCCCCCTTCTCACTACTACTCCACCCACCACTCCCACACCCATTCATTGCCCATTTGCCTGAAATTGGGATCATCTCCCTTGCTGGCCTTGGGTTCTTTACCCTGAATTAAAATCGTGCTGTTTAACAGCTGTATTTAAACAGAAAGAAAACTTTTAAAATATAAAAATAGATACAAACTTGACATCTCTGTGGTTGCCATGCACGTAGTATGTAAATGTGTGATGTGTTTGCTGCACCCAGAATGTACACTCTGACTCACTCATCCCACCTGGGAATCACTGTGGGATTTGAAATTGCACACTGAACGAAAAGTTTGCGTGTATGACTGTTTTTAAGTAACCTCGCCCTAATATAGGCCGCCATACTCCGACTTCAGAAGATTTGTTTTCCTGTAGAGAGCGGGTTGTTAAGCTTGTCATGGATGAAGACGACTTCAACGTAGCATTTTTACAACATAGAATTTCAGTGTAGGCCTTGGCAAATAGCTGACATCAATAACTGATACAGCTTTTGGCCTGGGCCAATGAATGGTATGTTCTATGAGTTCCCGCGCATCAAATAGGTCATTAACATTTTTGTTGTTGTTGTTGAGAAATTCAAGTTGTTTTGACTTTGACCTTGATGCAGTTGGCACGCGTGACCGGTTAGATGTGTCGCATCAACGGAAAGACTAGTACACAGACCGCCGCATCAGATTTGATAGAATGGAGAGAAAAGTTTGCTCATGGATGGGATTTGAACCGCAGACCCCTCCCCCCTCCAGGGACTAGAGGAGCTTATGATACTGATTCACACTCGTTCTCTGACAGTTTGTTGTTGTTGTTTGTTTGTTTGTTTGTTTTTCTTTGTTTGTTTTTTTAATTTCAGGGTCCTTCTTCTTCTGTTTTCGTCGAACGCTAAGACGGCAACTCTTGTTGTCTGTCATATGAGCGAAAATGCGTCACGCTGCCGTTAAGCGCCTGACAGTCAGGCCCAGCACATCCGACTTCTGCGTGGGAGAAAATTGTTATCTTGTAAGTCTTCCTGGTGGGGAAAAAAAGACAGGAGAAATGACCAAGAAGGCAGAAAATAAGCAAGAAGGAGGTTGACAGGAAAAAACCCGAACAAGGCAGAAATGAAGAGAGGGATAGAAAAGTGGGAATTCCTAGCACAGAATTTTCAGGTGGGGGGGGGGGGGGATGGTGTTTATACTGACAGCCCCCCCCCCCCCCCTCCCCGGCACCTCCACGGGGGTGGGGGGCGGTGGGGGTCCTTATTCAACAGAGCTACACCGACTGTCAAAAGTGTGGACACAGTGATTGTCTGCTAAAGAGTGTCATATTAGTCACTTTTTGTCGGTCGTCTGTCTGCTCTCTCTTTCTCTCTCTCTCTTCTCTCCTCATTCTCTCTCTCTCTTCTCGTCTACTCTCTCTCATCTCTCTCTCTCTCTCTCTCTCTCTCTCTTCTCGCTCTTGTCTGTCTCAGTCTCAGTGTCTTTGTTTCTATGTCAGCATCTGTCAGTCTGTCTGTCTGCCTGTCTTTCTGTCTGTCTTTCTGTTTGTCTGTCTGTCTGTCTCTCTCTCTCTCTCTCTCTCTCTCTCTCTCTCTCTCTTTCTCTCTCCTGGGAATTCTTTTCGCTCCTCTAATAATAATAATAATAATAATAAGAAGAAGAAGAAGAAGAAGAAGAAGAAGAAGAAGAAGAAGAAGAAGAAGAAGAATGTATAGAATTTATAAAGCGCTGAATCTTATAAAGCAACAAATCAAAGCGCTCAGATGACATTTTAATTTTTTTTTATTATGCGTGTGTATGCGGTTTTTTAGATTTTGTCATCTGTTCCCACCGGCACACAATGGCTTACTCTTTCGAACAGCGGAACAGGATTTTACGTGTGCGCAAGATGTTCTGCATGCGTTCGCACACGGGGCCTCGGTTTATAGTCTCATCCGAAGGGCTAGAGCTACGAGGTTCACCAATAGCAAGAATTTGGGTATGTGGCCATTTTTTGCTCACCATGAAGGTAGCCGCATTCTGACTTCGGGATGCATGCTGGGTATGTTTGTGTTTCCGTAACCCACCGAACACTGACATGAGTTATGGGATCTTTAACGTGTATAGTGGTGGTGGTGGTGGTGGTGGTTGTGGTGGTTGTGGTGGTGGTGGTGGTGGTGGTGGTGATGGTGGTGGTGGTGGTGGGTGCGGTGGTGGTGGTGGTGGTGGTGGTGTGATGATGATGGCGGTGGTGGTGTGTGGTGGTGGTGGTGATGATGATGGCGGTTGTGGTGGTGGTGGCGGTGTGGTGGGGGTGGTTGGTGGTGGTGATGATGTGATGGCGGTGGTGGTGGTGGTGGTGATGGTGGTGGTGGTGATGATGTGTGGTGGTGATGATGATGATGATGGTCATGATGGTGACGGTAGTAGTGGTGATGATGGTAGTAGTAGTGGCGATGATGATGATGGTGATAATGGTGGTGTGATAATGTGATGGTGGTTGATGATGATGATAGGTGATGATGATGATGGTGGTGATGGTGATGACGACGACGACGATGATGATGGTGATGATAGGTGATGATGATGATAACGATAACGAATGCGATAACGATGGTGACGACGGAACGGACAGAGATGATTGTATTAAGAAGTGGGAAGGGTAGGTGGGGGTGGATAGTTGACAACATTTTTCTTTTCTTCTTAGAAAGGAAATAATTCGATAAGAGTGTTGGACAAAGGAGGGGACTTTGTACAGCGATTAAAAAAAAAGTGTGGGTGATAGGGGAGGGGGAGTCGGGCGGGAGGGGGTGGGTGTGGGTGGGGAGAAGTAGGTGATGGAGGAGGAGGGGGGGGGGGGAAGGTGAAAATTGTGGAATGAACTTGAAACACACACACGCCTTCCTTTCTTCATCTTATCGGGTCTTATCCGTTCTGTGCTTCCCTTCTTTCTTCCTTTCTTCCTTTCTTCCTTCCTTCTTCCCTTTCCAGGTAAGTTCTGAGGCGTGTGTGTGCCTGCGTGCGTTTTCATTCTTTTCATTCCTTTATTTCATTCTTTTATATCGAGGATAATGGAATAAGCACTTACGCGCTTTTTTTACATCTAGTCCCCGCATGTATGCGGTTTTGTAAATTCTGTCATCTGTTCCCACCTGCACACAATGGCCTACTCTTACGAAAAGCGGAACAGGATTTAACGTGTGCGCGAGATGTTCTGCGTGCGTTCGCACACGGGACCTCGGTTTATAGTCTCATCCGAAGGACTTTTGGGGAGAGTAGAATCTGCACTGATGTTAACTTCAGGGGAAAATATCTCCTTGAACTGGAATCGAACCCTGGTCGTCAGATTGCGAGCGCAATGTTCTAACCACTGGGCTATCCCGTCTCCTTAACCAAGCTCCTGGCGTGCGTGCGTGTGTGTGCGTGTGTGCGTGCGTACGTGTGTGCGTGTGTGTGCGTGTGTATGTGTGTGTGTGTGTGTGTGCGTGCATGCGTGCGATCTCTCTATCTCCTCCCTCCCTCTCTCTCTCCCCTAAAATCTGAATAAACTATTCGCATTCTTCCCCCCCCCCTTTCTCCCATTCCTCTTTCTCTTTCTCTCCCCCCCCCCCATTCTCTCTCCACCCCTACCCCCCAACACTCCCCCCTCTCTCTCTCTCTCTCTCTCTCTCTCCCTGTCTGTCTGTGCTATAACTGTCCCGCTGCTATATATCGTCATTTTATGATGTCTTCACTGTTATGCCTTGCTTGTCGTCAACCTCACTGGACAGCAGATAACAGAGGGGGGGGGGGGGGGGGGGGGGGGAGAAGAGGAGGGGAGGGGGGGGAGGAGGCAAGAGGGGGAGGGGGAGGGGGGGGTCCATGCAGATCATAAAGTAAATGCCAGCTCGCCGCTGTGAATGCTCTGTGATTTATTCCCTACATCAAGTACAACTCTGATGATCATCGTCAAGAGCAGGGGTGTGGAGATGAGGTTAGGTGTGTGTGTGTGGGGGGGGGGGGGGGGGGGGCGGTAGGAGAAGAAGGGAGGAGTCATCGGGGAAGTAGAAGGGAGAAGGGAGGGAGAGGAGGAAAGAAGAAACTGGAGGAGGGGAATGGGGGGGGGGGGTGTGTGGGGAGGTGGGGGGGGGGGGGGAGGAGGAGGTAGTTAGAAAGACAGAGGGAGAGAAGGGCGGATAGAGAGTGGAGGAGAGAGAAGAGAAGAGAAAGAGAGAAAGAAAGAAGAGAGAGAGAGAGAGAGAGAGGAGAGGAGAGGAGAGAGAGAGAGAGAGGGAGAGAGAGAGAGAAGAGGGGAAACGAGATAGTGGGGAGAGAGGGAGATTGGGAGGGAGAGGGCGAGGGAGGGAGAGAGAGAGAGAACAGACAGACAGACAGACAGATAAGCAAGCAGCCAGAAAGGACAGAGACGGAGAGAGAGAGAGAGAGAGGAGGGGGGAGGGAGAGAGAGAGAGAGAGGGGGGGGGGAGAGCGGGGAGAGAGAGAGAGGGAGAGGAGAGAGTGGGAGAGAGAGAGGGAGAGGGAGAGAGAGAGAGAGAGAGAGATGAGGAAGATGAGAGAGAGAGAGAGGAGGAGAGAGAGAGACAGACAGACAGACAGACAGACAGACAGAGAGAAGTGATAGGGGTTGGGGGCAGAGACGGGGTGGGGGGGGGGGGAGGGGGGGAGGTGGAGAGATGATGGAGTTATATCTTCAAACGGACGTGTGCATGCACAACTTCTTGTTGGCATTTGGATAATAATAGGATTGATCAGGGGCTAAATGACCACACTGATGCATGCACACATTCCCATCGCTTTTGTAAGTGTACGGTTAAAGGGGGGGGGGGAGAGAGAGAGAGGAGAGAGAGAGATGAGAAGAGAGGAGAGAGAGAGAGAGAGAGAGAGAGAGAGAGAGAGATTTTATTCTATTTATTTATTCTTTTATATCGAGGGTAATGGAATAAGCACTCGTGTGCTTTTTTTACATCCAGACCCCGTGTGTATGCGGTTTTATAAAGTTTGTCTTCTGTTTTCACCGGCACACAATGGCCTACTCTTCCGAAAAGCGGAACAGGATTTAACGTGTGCGCAAGATGTTCTGCATGCGTTCGAACACGGGGCCTGGGTTTATTAGTCTCATCCGAAGAGATAGAGAGAGGAGAGAGAGAGAGAGAGAGGAGAGAGAGAGAAGGAGAGAGAGAGAGAGAGAGAGAGAGAGAACTGGAACGAGAGAGAGAGAGAGAGATGAGAGAGAGAGAGAGGAGAGAAGGTGGAGAGAGAGGAGAAGAGAAGGAGGGAGAGAGAGAGAGAGAGACAGGAGGGAGAGAGAGAGAGAGAGAAACAGAGAGAGGAGAGTGAGAGAGAGAGAGAGAGAGTGAGAGAGAGAGAGGAGAGAGAGAGAGTGAGAGAGAGAGAGGTGAGAGAGAGAGAGAGATTCTTTTATTTCGAAGATAATGGAATAAGCATCATGTGCCTTTTTTTAACATCTAGTCTCCGTGAGTATGCAGTTTTGTAAATGCAGAGAGAGAGAACTGGAACGAGAGAGAGAGAGAGAGAGAGAGAGAGAGAAGAGAAGAGAGAGAGAGAGAGAGAGAGAGAGAGATTCTTTTATTTCGAGGTAATGGAATAAGCACTCATGCTTTTTTTTTTTACCACTAGTCTCCGTGAGTATGCAGTTTTGTAAATGAGAGAGAGAACTGGAACGAGAGGAGAGAGAGAAAGGGGAGAGAGAGAGTGAGAGAGTGAGAGAGAGAGAGTGAGAGAGAGAGATGAGAGAGATGGAGAGAGAAGAGAGAGGGAGAGAGAGAGAGAGATTTTTTATTTCGAAGGTAATGGAATAAGCACTCATGCTTTTTTTTTTATCATAGTCTCGTGAGTGTGCAGTTTTGTAAATGCGAGAGAGGAGAGAGAGAGAGAGAGATGGAGAGAGAGAGAGAGGGAGAGGAGAGAGATGATGTGAAGATGGAGAGATTCTTTTATTTCGAGGTAATGGAATAAGCACTCATGCATTTTTTTTTTA
Source organism: Rapana venosa (assembly GCA_028751875.1). Lineage (NCBI taxonomy): Eukaryota > Metazoa > Mollusca > Gastropoda > Neogastropoda > Muricidae > Rapana > Rapana venosa. The sequence continues at coordinate 48,312,591 of CM054159.1, read as the reverse complement.
TCACTAGTCTCCCTGAGTTGCAGTTTTTGTAAATGCGATGAGGAGAGGGAGAGAGAGGAGGATTTGAGATGGATGGGTGGAGGAGAGGAGGAGAGGGGGAGGAGCGAGAGGGGAGAAGAGAGGAGAGATTCTTTTTTTGAAGATAATGGAATAAGCAATCACGTGCTTTTTTTTTTTTTTACACTATTTCCCCCGTGTGCACGGTTTGTAAAATTTTGTCATCCGTCCCCCACCGGACACAAGGGGGCCACTTTCCGAAAAGTGGAACAGGTTTAAGAAAGATGGTGTTGTGTGGGGGTTTTGGGGTTTTTGTGTGTTGTGTGTGTGTTTTTTTTGTGTGTGTGTGCCGGGCTCGCGCGCGCGCCTCAAAAAAGAATTGTCCATGATAGCTTCGGAAGGTGCAGAAACACTTTTCTTTCTTTTTTTTAAAGCAAACAAGAAAAACCACTGGCAGAAAAGGGACCGAGGGGGGGAAGATAATATGGGGCCTGCATTGTGGCGGGAGAGCTAACCGGGAAGAGCAGCTCGAATTTCAGACAGCAAAATCGGGCGTGACTGGAAGTGCTTGTATGCAATAATGCCACTCCCTGCTTTGTCTGTTGGGCTGTGTTGCTTTCTGTTGAAAGGGGCCCCCTTTCCCCACTTAGTAAATCCCTGTTTGCACCCCCAAACCCCCCCCCCCCCTCCCCCCCAACTCACCCCCACCCCCCCCGCCCCTCACTCTTCTCTCTCTCTTTTTTTCTTTTCTCACTTCTTTCTTATCTTTCCTTCTCTCTTTCTCTCTTTCCTCTTTTTTTTCTCTTCTTCTCTCTTTTTCTCTCTCCTCCTTCCTCTCTCGTCTCTCTCTCTCTCTTCTTTTTCTCTTTCTTTCTTTTCTCTTCTCTCTCTTTCTCTCTCTTCTCTCTCTTCTCTTCTTTTCTCTTCTCTTTTCTCTCTCTCTCTCTTTTCCTCTCTCTAGCTCTCCCCTCTCTTCGAAATCTGACGACCGGGTTCGTTTCTCTTTCAAGGGGGTTTTTTTTCCCCCCCTGGGGTTAATGGGTTTGCCGACTCCAACTCCCCTGTAAGTCCTTCGGTTTAAATTAAACCGAGGCCCCGTGTGCAAAACCCGCAGAAATCTTGCCCCACCTTCCCGTTTTTTGGAAGGTAGCCCATTGGTCCCGGTGGGAAACAGAGGACATTTTGTTTTTTTTAAAAGCCGCGGGCTGGTGGGGTGTGAAACTCATCGCTGAAGAGGGAAATGCGGCTACCTTCAGGGGAGAAAAACTGTCGAAAACGAAAAACATTTCACCATCGGCGAATGCGGTGTTTCTACCCGGGGGAAGAAAATAACAAACCCCTAAAAAGAAAATTTGGGTTTTTAAAAAATTTTGGGTCTAAAATCTGAAGGAACACTTTCCGTCGTTTTTTTCACCATGAAATCCAAAAGGAAACAATTTATTGTTGTTTAAAAAAACCCAATCTTTTTCCCCTTTCCCACTAAAAACTTTGTTACAGTAATTAAATACAATGAAGGAAAAGGTTTTCCCAAAACCCTTTG
>CM054159.1:48301054-48306054 GCA_028751875.1 Rapana venosa | reverse complement strand
CTGGGCCTGACTTGTCAGGCGCTTAACGGCAGCACAACGCATTTTCGCTCATATGACAGACAACAGTAGTTGCTGACTGAGCGTTGGAGGATGGAGAAGAAGAAATGCGTAAGGGATAATACTGTAATGCCTTCTCTTCTCTGTGATCCCTTACCGGTCGGAGTGGGTAGTGCCAGGTCTTCTCCTGTAGTGCCAGGTCTGTCTTCTCCTGTAGTGCCAGGTCTGTCTTCTCCTGTAGTGCCAGGTCTGTCTTCTCCTGTAGTGCCAGGTCTGTCTTCTCCTGTAGTGCCAGGTCTGTCTTCTCCTGTAGTGCATGGTCTGTCTTCTCCTGTAGTGCCAGGTCTGTCTTCTCCAGTAGTGCCAGGTCTGTCTTCTCCTGTAGTGCCTGGTCTGTCTTCTCCTGTAGTGCCAGGTCTGTCTTCTCCAGTAGTGCCAGGTATTCTCCTGTAGTGCCAGGTCTGTCTTCTCCTGTAGTGCCAGGTCTGTCTTCTCCTGTAGTGCCAGGTCTGTCTTCTCCTGTAGTGCCTGGTCTGTCTTCTCCTGTAGTGCCAGGTCTGTCTTCTCCTGTAGTGCCAGGTCTGTCTTCTCCTGTAGTGCCAGGTCTGTCTTCTCCTGTAGTGCCAGGTCTGTCTTCTCCTGTAGTGCCTGGTCTGTCTTCTCCTGTAGTGCCTGGTCTGTCTTCTCCTGTAGTGCCAGGTCTGTCTTCTCCTGTAGTGCCAGGTCTGTCTTCTCCTGTAGTGCCAGGTCTGTCTTCTCCTGTAGTGCCAGGTCTGTCTTCTCCTGTAGTGCCAGGTCTGTCTTCTCCTGTAGTGCCAGGTATTCTCCTGTAGTGCCAGGTCTGTCTTCTCCTGTAGTGCCAGGTCTGTCTTCTCCTGTAGTATGCCAGGTCTGTCTTCTCCAGTAGTGCCAGGTCTGTCTTCTCCTGTAGTGCCAGGTCTGTCTTCTCCTGTAGTGCCAGGTCTGTCTTCTCCTGTAGTGCCATGTCTTCTCCTGTATTGCCAGGTCTGTCTTCTCCTGTAGTGCCTGGTCTTTTCCTGTAGTGCCAGGTCTGTCTTCTCCTGTAGTGCCATGTCTTCTCCTGTATTGCCAGGTCTGTCTTCTCCTGTAGTGCCAGGTCTGTCTTCTCCTGTAGTGCCAGGTCTGTCTTCTCCTGTAGTGCCTGGTCTTCTCCTGGAGTGCCAGGTCTGTCTTCTCCTGTAGTGCCAGGTCTGTCTTCTCCTGTAGTGCCAGGTCTGTCTTCTCCTGTAGTGCCATGTCTGTCTTCTCCTGTAGTGCCAGGTCTTCTCCTGTAGTGCCAGGTCTTTTCCTGTAGTGCCAGGTCTGTCTTCTCCTGTAGTGCCATGTCTTCTCCTGTATTGCCAGGTCTGTCTTCTCCTGTAGTGCCAGGTCTGTCTTCTCCTGTAGTATGCCAGGTCTGTCTTCTCCTGTATTGCCAGGTCTGTCTTCTTCTGTAGTGCCAGGTCTGTCTTCTCCTGTAGTGCCAGGTCTGTCTTCTCCTGTAGTGCCTGGTCTGTCTTCTCCTGTAGTGCCAGGTCTGTCTTCTCCTGTAGTGCCAGGTCTGTCTTCTCCTGTAGTACCAGGTCTTCTCCTGTAGTGCCAGGTCTTCTCCTGTAGTGCCAGGTCTGTCTTCTCCTGTAGTGCCAGGTCTTCTCCTGTAAAGCCTGGTCTGTCTTCTCCTGTAGTGCCAGGTCTGTCTTTTCCTGTAGTGCCAGGTCTTCTCCTGTAGTGCCAGGTCTTCTCCTGTAGTGCCAGGTCTGTCTTCTCCTGTAGTGCCAGGTCTGTCTTCTCCTGTAGTGCCAGGTCTGTCTTCTCCTGTAGTGCCAGGTCTGTCTTCTCCTGTAGTGCCAGGTCTGTCTTCTCCTGTAGTGCCTGGTCTTCTCCTGTAGTGCCAGGTCTTCTCCTGTAGTGCCAGGTCTGTCTTCTCCTGTAGTGCCATGTTTTCTCCTGTAGTATGCCAGGTCTGTCTTCTCCTGTAGTGCCAGGTCTGTCTTCTCCTGTAGTGCCATGTCTGTCTTCTCCTGTAGTGTCAGGTCTGTCTTCTCCTGTAGTGCCTGGTCTGTCTTCTCCTGTAGTGCCTGGTCTGTCTTCTCCTGTAGTGCCAGGTCTGTCTTCTCCTGTAGTGCCAGGTCTGTCTTCTCCTGTAGTGCCATGTCTGTCTTCTCCTGTAGTGCCAGGTCTGTCTTCTCCTGTAGTGCCAGGTCTGTCTTCTCCTGTAGTGCCAGGTCTTCTCCTGTAGTGCCAGGTCTTCTCCTGTAGTGCCTGGTCTGTCTTCTCCTGTAGTGCCAGGTCTGTCTTCTCCTGTAGTACCTGGTCTGTCTTCTCCTGTAGTGCCAGGTCTGTCTTCTCCTGTAGTGCCAGGTCTGTCTTCTCCTGTAGTGCCAGGTCTGTCTTCTCCTGTAGTGCCAGGTCTTCTCCTGTAGTGCCAGGTCTGTCTTCTCCTGTAGTGCCAGGTCTGTCTTCTCCTGTAGTGCCAGGTCTTCTCCTGTAATACCAGGTCTTCTCCTGTAGTGCCAGGTCTGTCTTCTCCTGTAGTGCCAGGTCTGTCTTCTCCTGTAGTGCCTGGTCTGTCTTCTCCTGTAGTGCCTGGTCTGTCTGTCTTCTCCTGTAGTGCCAGGTCTGTCTTCTCCTGTAGTGCCAGGTCTTCTCCTGTAGTGCCTGGTCTGTCTTCTCCTGTAGTGCCAGGTCTGTCTTCTCCTGTAGTGCCAGGTCTGTCTTCTCCTGTAGTGCCAGGTCTGTCTTCTCCTGTAGTGCCTGGTCTGTCTTCTCCTGTAGTGCCAGGTCTTCTCCTGTAGTGCCAGGTCTGTCTTCTCCTGTAGTGCCAAGTATTCTCCTGTAGTGCAGGTCTGTCTTCTCCTGTAGTGCCTGGTCTTCTCCTGTAGTGCCTGGTCTTCTCCTGTAGTACCTGGTCTGTCTTCTCCTGTAGTGCCAGGTCTTCTCCTGTAGTGCCAGGTCTGTCTTCTCCTGTAGTGCCAGGTCTGTCTTCTCCTGTAGTGCCAGGTCTGTCTTCTCCTGTAGTGCCAGGTATTCTCCTGTAGTGCAGGTCTGTCTTCTCCTGTAGTGCCTGGTCTTCTCCTGTAGTGCCAGGTCTTCTCCTGTGCTTGTCACTCTGGAGGCGGTCTGCCCGCTGGCCTCATCCGACACGTTCCGACTTCAGAGCAGCTCGTTTCATTGTACAGGAAGCATGCTGGGTATAGTCGTGTGTCTGGTAACCCCACTGAATGCTGATAAGAATTAAGACGTTCGCCTGCCAACAAGTAAACCGTGAGGTTCTGGGTTATATTTCCAGCCTCGCCCTTTCTTCCCAGTTTGACTAAAAAAATCGATCTGAATGTCAAAGTTCTTCGGATGAGACTATAAACCCAGGCCCCGTGTGCGAACGCACGCAGAACATCTTGCGCACACGTTAAATCCTGTTTCGCTTTTCGAAAGAGTAGGCAATTGTGTGCCGGTGGAAACATGACAAAATTTACAAAACCGCATACACACGGGGACTGGATGTAAAAAAAGCATGAGTGCTTATTCCATTATCCTCGATATAAAAGAATAAATAAATAAATACATTACGTGCATATTTGACTTTCGTTTTTATAACGAAGGGAATTAAGGTACTGGTAGGTGTGTATTTAAGTTGACGTGAGAGATTATGAACATCCCCACTCTTAACTCACCAGACGCCATTGGCGAGATTTGAACTCAAGGCTTATGGATCCACAGAATTGAAATCATAGAGTCTGAACCATTCTCTGTTGTAGTGTCTGTCATACTGATAGATAAGACGTGCATAACAGAGGTAATGAATACAATGTACTAACAATAAAGGCAATACATAAAATGTATCAAAACGAAAGGTGACGAGCAAAGGGGCAGTGCATAATGACATGTCAGGAAGAAGATAACGAAACATAACAATAATACTAATAATACTAATAATACTAATAATAATAATAATGATGATGATGATGATAATGATGATGATGATAATGATGTTAATGATAACGATGATGATAATGATGATGTTGATGATGATGATGATTGAAACAACAACAATAATTATTATTTTATAACGACGACGACGACGACGACGGTGACGACGACGACGACGACGACGACGATGATGATGATGACGACGACGACGACGACGATGATAATAAGCAACAGCGGCAACAGCAGCAGCAGCAGCAGCAGCAGTAGTAGTAGTAGTAGTAGTAGTAGTAGCAGCAGCAGCAGCAGCAGCAGCAGCAGCGCAGCAGCAGCAGCAGCAGCAGCAGCAGCAGCAGTAGTAGTAGTAGTAGTAGTCGTCGTCGTCGTAATATGTGAAATTGGTATAGCGCTAAATCTTGTACAGCAAATCACATCAAAGCGCTTGCATTCCTAACAGTCACACACGTGCAACCGTTCACCAGATATCAACTGAAGATTCCGACAGTTCCACCCAGAGTGACATGGCTTCTCACTTACTGACTGGCATTGCCATTGGAGTCCTGCCTTCACTTTTGTGTCATGCCGCGAGCAAGCTGAACTCAGCGGAGCCCATTCCTCTCCGGAGTAGAAGGGTGCATGCTAGGCATGTCCGCGTCATTCATGTCACCCGCATTACCTGGCCTACTCAAGGGGTGGATGAGTTTTTAACGTGTTAGCAAGATGTTCTCCGCGCGTTCACACACAGTAAAAGGTAAAGGTGTCCCATAACCTATAAGGTCGTAGGGGAGCGAGGCGTCAGAGACCTCAACTTCTCAAGGCGCCAGCATATTGAGGGCGGCGCCCATCTCCTCTCCCTCACTGCTTTACCTTTCCTGACCCTAAAGAGGGCAGGTACCCATTTACAGCTGGGTGAACTGGGGGAACTGTACTGAAGCCAAGGCGCGCAAACGGTCACCCATCCAAGTGGTAACCACGCTCGATGCTGCTTAACTTTGGCTGGGGGAAAGCGAGTGCTCTGACCACTTAGCTATTCCTTGGGTTATTTTCAAGGACTTTCAGGGGAGTGGAGTCAGTTAGTA
>CM054159.1:48286054-48296054 GCA_028751875.1 Rapana venosa | reverse complement strand
ACATAGACGTCGATGTCTGTGGACCAGTTTCACTGACTGCTCTGTGTCTGTGGCCTCATCAACATCTTCAGGGGTGAAGCACTACTTGCCTGCTGAACAAACGAAGGGACCTCCACAGCGGGAAATGGATTCTGAAAACAGTTACCACTGGTTCCACACTCTCTGCCTTTATTCCCATTTGGATTCACCCACACTGTTACCAATGATTCCCACTTGACTGTCATTTTCACTTCGTTTCATTAATTCTGTAAGCAGTTACCATTGATTTTCTTGCTGGCTTTTCCCCCACAACTCTGGTTAAACCTTAAACAGTGACTCTGATCCTCATTTGACATCTGTTTGGACTGTAATTTATCTATTCAAGCAAGAGCCTTTACTGATTCGTGGCATTTATTCCTAATTTGATTCATTCATCCTGAGGACAGTTAGCGCTGCTTCCTATTTGGTATTTATTCCCATTTTCTTTCATTCCTGAGAACTGGTGAAAACTGATCCCTACTTGGTGTTTATTCCTAATTTAATTCAGCCGTTCAAGAAAAGTTATCATGGTCGATGCATTTTATATTGAGAACAGCACCTGCTGTTTCATACTTGTGGGATTTTGTTTTATATCTTGGTCCGTTTTCCCCCCCTAAAAAACAGTCAATACTTCTTATATTATTCCTATATTGATGAATTCTGTCTTTTTAAAAAAAAACGAAAAAAAACGAGTTATGTCTGATCGGGGTCTTGGCTTTTCCTTTTTGTGTGTGTGGCACTCTTGGTTTAATTCGAACACCGGAAGTTGTAGCGAGAGCTTTAATGGCGCAGAGCATTGTGGGATCAGTGTGCGGCTTAAAGCGACCAGTAAGTGGGAAGGGGCCACAAGGTCTGGCTCGGAATGAGAGAGAGGAGGGGAGAGAGAGCGAGAGCGAGAGAGAGAGAGAGAGAGAGAGAGAGATGCTTCTCTGGTGTCTGTGTCTTCATTCTTAGCTTTTGGAGAAGGCTGGGTCTGTCTGTCTGTAACTGGTCTCTGTAAATTCCCGGTTGGCTCCACGTCTGGACAAAGTTGGATTGTCGTCTTGTTGTTTTTTTCCCCAAACGGCTCAGACATCGTCCCTGCAGACTGAGAATGGGTCTGGTCTTTTTTGTTTTAAGCACCACCGGTAGGGTAGGGTGTGGTTTGGTGTGGTGTGGTAGGGTAGGGTGTGGTTTGGTGTGGTGTGGTGTGGTAGGGTAGGGTGTGGTTTGGTGTGGTGTGGTAGGGTAGGGTAGGGTGTGGTTTGGTGTGGTGTGGTAGGGTAGGGTAGGGTGTGGTTTGGTGTGGTGTGGTAAGGTAGGGTAGGGTATGGTTTGGTAGGGTAGGGTGTGGTTTGGTGTGGTGTGGTAGGGTAGGGTAGTGTGTGGTGTGGTAGGGTAGGGTGTGGTTTGGTGTGGTAGGGTGTGGTAGGGTATGGTAGGGTAGGGTAGGGTGTGGTTTGGTGTGGTAGGGTATGGTATGGTAGGGTAGGGTAGGGTAGGGTAGGGTGTGGTGTGTGGTGTGGTAGGGTGTGGTAGGGTATGGTAGGGTAGGGTATGGTTTGGTAGGGTAGGGTGTGGTTTGGTGTGATGTGGTAGGGTAGGGTAGGGTGTGGTGTGGTAGGGTAGGGTGTGGTTTGGTGTGGTGTGGTGTGGTAGGGTAGGGTGTGGTGTGGTAGGGTAGGGTGTGGTGTGGTGTGGTGTGGTAGGTAGGGTAGGGTGTGGTGTGGTAGGGTGTGGTGGGGTGGAGTGGTAGGGTAGGATAGGGTTGGTGTGGTAGGGTAGGGTGTGGTGTGGTAGGGTAGGGTGTGGTGGTGGTAGGGTAGGGTGTGGTGTGGTAGGGTAGGGTGTGGTGTGGTAGGGTAGGGTGTGGTGTGGTAGGGTAGGGTGTGGTGTGGTAGGGTAGGGTGTGGTGTGGTGTGGTGTGGTAGGGTAGGGTAGGGTGGTGGTGTGGTGTGGTGTGGTGTGGTGTAGGGTAGGGTGTGGTGTGGTAGGGTAGGTTGTGGTGGTGGTGTGGTGTGGTAGGGTAGGGTGTGGTGTGGTAGGGTTAGGGTGTGGTGTGGTAGGGTAGGTTGTGGTGTGGTGTGGTGTGGTAGGGTAGGGTGTGGTGTGGTAGGGTAGGGTGTGGTGTTGTGTTGTTAGTATGGTGTGGTAGGGTAGGGTGTGGTGTTGCATGTGGTGTGGTATGGTATGGTGTGAGTAGGGTAGGGTGTGGTGTGGTGCGGTGTGGTAGAGTATGGTTTGGTATAGTGTGGTGTGGTGTAGGGTATGGTGTTGTATTGTTCAGCTACATTTCTTAATTTCTATTTTTATTCTTTTATTTTGAGGATAATGGATTAAGCACTAGTGTCCTTTTTTACATCCAGTCCCCGTGTGTATGCAGTTTTGACAAAAAATTGTCATCCCTTCCCACTGGCATACAATGGACTACTTTTCTGTAAAGCGGAACAGGTTTTAACGTGTGCGCAAGATGTTCTGCACCCGGGACCTTGTTTATAGTTTTATCCAAAAGACTTTTGGAGGGTGGGGAGTAGGCACTGATGTTAACTCCAGAGGGAAAAAATCCTCTTGAATGAGATTCGAACCCGGGTCAGCATGATCACGAATACATCACTCTAACCACCAGGCTATCCCGTCCCCTTGTGGCAGTGAGGCTTGCTGCAGTGTACGTGTATGGCTCTGTCTGTTGACGTCTGTGGAAGTCTACAACCTACCACATAAGCGCTCACGTAGACGTACGATGTCTGTGGACCAGTTTCACTGACTGCTCTGTGCCTGTGGCCTCATCAACATCTTCAGGGGTGAAGCACTACTTGCCTGCTGAACAAACGAAGGGACCTCCACAGCGGGAAATGGATTCTGAAAACAGTTACCACTGGTTCCACACTCTCAGCCTTTATTCCCATTTTATTCATCCACACTGTTACCAATGATTCCTATTTGGCTATCATGTTCACTTCGTTTCATTAATTCTGTAAGCAGTCATCATTGATTTTCTTGCTGGCTTTTCCCCCAACTCTGGTTAAACCTTAAACAGTGACTCTGATCCTCATTTGACATCTGTTTGGACTTGAATTCATCTGTTCAAGCAAGAGCCTTGACTGATTCGTGGCATTTATTCCTAATTTGATTCATTCATCCTGAGGACAGCTAGCGCTGCTTCCTGTTTGGTATTTATTCCCATTTTCTCTCATTCCTGAGAACTGGTGAAAACTGATCCCTACTTGGTGTTTATTCCTAATTCAATTCAGCCGTTTAAGAAAAGTTGTCACTGCTCCATATTTGGAATCATGTATGGTCAATGTATTTCGTTTTTAGAACTGCCCCTGCTAGTTTACACTTGTGGGATTTTTGTTTTATATCCTGGTCCATTTTTACCCCCCTAAAAAACAGTCAATACTTCTCATTTTATTCCTATATTGATGCATTCTGTCTTTAAAAACAAAACTTAAAAACCCCCAGTTACGTCTGATCGGGGTCTTGGCTTTTCCTTTTTTAGTGTGTGGCACTCTTGGTTTAATTCAAACACGGGAAGTTGTAGGGAGAGCTTTAATGGCGCAGAGCATTGTGGGATCAGTGTGCGGCTTAAAGCGACCAGTAAGTGGGAAGGGGCCATCAGGTCTGGCTCAGAAGAGAGAGAGAGAGAGAGGAGAGTACGAGATGAGAGAGAGGATGAGAGAGAAGAGAGAGAGAGAGAGAAGAGAGAGAGTGAGAGAGATGCTTCGCTGGTGTCTGTGTCTTCATTCCTAGCTTTTGAGAAGGCTGGGTCTGTCTCGGCTGTAACTGGTCTGTAAATTCCTGGTCGGCTCCACGTCTGGACAAAGTTGGATTGTCGTCTTGTTTTTTTCCACCCAAAACGGCTCAGACATCGTCCCTGCAGACTGAGAATTGGTCTGGTCTTTTTGTTTTAGCACCACCGGTGTGGTATGGTTGGGTAGGGTGAGGTGTGGTGTGGTAGGGTTGGGTGTGGTTTTGTGTGTGGTGTGGTATGGTGTGGTAGGTTGGGTGGGTTGTGTTGGTGTGAATGGTGTGTTTGTGTGTGGTGTGTGGTGTGGTAGGTAGGTGTGGTGTTGTGTGTGGTGGTATTGGTGAGGTAGGGTAGGGTTTGGTGTTGGTGTGGTATGGTGTGTAGGGTGAGGTGTGTGTAGTGGTGTGGTTGGTGGGTAGGGTTAGGGTGTGGTGTTGTGTGTGGTGTGGTATTGGTGAGGTAGGGTAGGGTGTGGTGTTGGTGTGGTTGTGGTATGGTGGGTAGGGTGTTGTGTGTGGTGTGGTATGGTGATGGGTAGGGTGGGTGTGTGTGGTAGGTGGGTGTGGTGTTGTGTAGTGGTGTGGTGTTGTGTGGTAGGGTAGGGTGTGGTTGTGTGTGTTGTGTGGTGTGGTATGGTGAGGTAGGGTAGGGTGTGGTGTGGTGTGGTAGGGTTAGGGTTGTGGTGTGGTATGGTGTGGTGTTGTGTGTGGTGTGGTATGGTGTGGTAGGGTAGGGTGTGGTGTTGTGTGTGGTGTGGTTATGGTGAGGTAGGGTAGGGTGTGGTGTGGTAGAGTATGGTTTGGTATGGTGTGGTGTGGTGTTGTTCACCTACATTTCTTAATTTTTATTTTTATTCTTTTATTTCGAGAATAATGGAATAAACACTTCTGTGCTTTTTACATCCAGTCCCCGTGTGTATGCAGTTTGAAAAAATTCTCATCCCTTCCCAATGGCATACAAGGACCTACTTTTCTAGCGGAACAGGTTTTAACGTGTGCGCAAGATGTTCTGCGTGCGTTCGCACACGAGATCTTGATTTATAGTCTTATCCAAAGGACTTTTAGGGGGAAGTAGAGTCGGCACTGATGTTAACTCCAGAGGAGAAAAATCCTCTTGAACGATATTCGAACCCGGGTCAGCAGATCATGAATACATCACTCTAACCACCAGGCTATCCCGTCCCCTGTGGCAGTGAGGCTTGCTGCAGTGTACGTGTATGGCTCTGTCTGTTGACGTCTGTGGAAGTCTACAACCTACCACATAAGCGCTCACGTAGACGTAGATGTCTGTGGACCAGTTTCATTGACTGCTTTCTGCCTGTGGCCTCATCAACATCTTCAGGGGTGAAGCACTACTTGCCTGCTGAACAAACGAAGGGACCTCCACAGCGGGAAATGGGTTCTGAAAACAGTTACCACTGGTTCCACACTCTCGGCCTTTATTCCCATTTGGATTCATTCACACTGTTACCAATGATTCCTACTTGGCTAACATTTTCACTTCGTTTCATTCATTCTGTAAGCAGTTACCATTGATTTTCTTGCTGGCTTTTCCCCACAACTCTGTTAAAACCGGAAAAAGAGATTTTGATCCTCATGTGACATCTGTTTGGACTTTAATTCATCTGTTTGAGCAAGAGCCTTGACTGATTCGTGGCATTTATTCCTAATTTGATTCATTCATTCTGAGGACAGTTAGCACTGCTTCCTATTTGGTATTTATTCCCATTTTCTCTCATTGTGAGAACTGGTGAAAACTGATCCCTACTTGGTGTTTATTCCTAATTTAATTCAGCCGTTTAAGAAACGTTGTCACTGCTCCATATTTGGGATAATGTATGTTTGATGTATTTCGTTTTGAGAACTGCCCCTGCTGGTTCATATTTGTGGGATTTTGTTTTATATCTTGGTCCGTTTTTACCCCCCTAAAAACCAGTCAATACTTCTCATTTTATTCCTATATTGATACGTTCTGTGTAAAATTTTTAAAAAACCTAAAAAAACCGAGTTATGTCTGATCTGGGTCTTGGCTTTTCCTTTTTTGTGTGTGGCACTCTCGGTTTAATTCGAACACCGGAAGTTGTAGCGAGAGCTTTAATGGCGCAGAGCATTGTGGGATCAGTGTGCAGCTTAAAGCGACCAGTAAGTGGGAAGGGGCCATCAGGTCTGGCTCGGAGGGAGGAGGGAGGAGGAGGGAGGGAGGGAGGAGAGAGAGAGAGAGAGGAGAGAGAGAGAGAGAGAGAGGGGAGAGAGAAGAGAGAGAGAGAGAGAGAGAGAGAGAGAGAGAGAGAGAGATGCTTCGCTGGTGTCTGTGTCTTCAGTCCTAGCTTTTGAGAAGGCTGGGTCTGTCTCGTCTGTAACTGGTCTCTGTAAATTCCCGGTCGGCTCCACGTCTGGACAAAGTTGGATTGTCGTCTTGTTGGGTTTTTTTTTCCAAAACGGCTCAGACATTGTTCCTGCAGACTGAAAATGGGGTCTGGTCTTTTTTGTTTTAAGCACCACCGGTGTGGTGTTGTTTGGTGTGGTGTGGTGTGGTAGGGTTTGGTGTGGTGTGGTGTGTGGTGTGGTAGGGTAGGGTATGGTATGGTGTGGTAGGGTAGGGTGTGAAGTGGTGTGGCTGGTAGAGTATGGTTTGGTATGGTGTGGTGTGGTGTAGGGTGTGGTGTTGTATTGTTCAGCTACATTTCTTAATTTTTATTTTTATTCTTTTATTTCGAGGATAATGGAATAAGTACTAGTGTCCTTTTTTACATCTAGTCCCCGTGTGTATGCAGTTTTATAAAATAAATTGTCATCCCTTCCCACTGGCATACAATGGATTACTTTTCCGAAAAGCGGAACGGGTATTAACGTGTGTGCAAGATGTTCTGCGTGCGTTCACACACGGGACCTTGATTTATATTCTTATCCAAAGGACTTTTAGGGGGAAGTAGAGTCGGCACTGATGTTAACTCCAGAAGAAAAAAAATCCACTTGAACGAGATTTGAAACCGGGTCAGCAGATCATGAATACATCACTCTAACCACCAGGCTATCCTGTCCCTTGTGGCAGTGAGGCTTGCTGCAGTGTACGTGTATGGCTCTGTCTGTTGATATCTGTGGAAGTCTACAACCTACCACATAAGCGCTCACGTAGACGTCGATGTCTGTGGACCAGTTTCACTCACTGCTCTGTGGCTGTGGCCTCATCAACATCTTCAGGGGTGAAGCACTACTTGCCTGCTGAACAAACGAAGGGACCTCCACAGCGGGAAATGGGTTCTGAAAACAGTTACCACTGGTTCCACACTCTCTGCCTTTATTCCTATTTGGATTCATCCACACTGTTACCACTTGTCTATCATTTCCACTGTGTTTCATTAATTCTGTAAGCAGTCATCATTGATTTTCTTGCTGGCTTTTCCCCCAACTCTGGTTAAACCTTAAACAGTGACTCTGATCCTCATTTGACATCTGTTTGGACTTGAATTCATCTGTTCAAGCAAGAGCCTTCACTGATTCGTGGCATTTATTCCTAATTTGATTCATTCATCCTGAGGATAGCTAGCACTGCTTCCTATTTGGTATTTATTCCCATTTTCTTTCATTCTGAGAACTGGTGAAAACTGATCCCTACTTGGTGTGTATTCTTAATTTAATTCAGCCGTTTAAGAAAAGCCATCACTGCTCCATATTTGGGCTAATATATGTTCGATGTATTTTATATTGAGAACAGCACGTGCTGATTCATACTTGTGGAATTTTGTTTTATATCCTGGTACGTTTTTACCCCCTAAAAACAGTCAATACTTCTTATATTATTCCTATATTGATGCATTCTGTCTTTTTTTTAAAAAAACTTTAAAAAAACCCCAACAGTTACGTCTGATCGGGTCTTGGCTTTTCCATTTTTTGTGTGGCACTCTTGGTTTAATTCGAACACCGGAAGTTGTGGCGAGAGCTTTAATGGCGCAGAGCATTATGGGATCAGTGTTCGGCTTAAAGCGACCAGTAAGTGGGAAGGGGCCATCAGGTCTGGCTCCGAATGAGAGAGAGGAGGGGAGAGAGAGAGAGAGCGAGAGAGAGAGAGAGCGAGAGAGAGAGAGAGAGAGAGAGAGAGAGAGAGAGAGAGAGAGAGAGAGAGAGAGAGAGAGAGAGAGAGAGAGAGAGAGATGCTTCGCTGGTGTCTGTGTCTTCATTCCTAGCTTTGAGAAGGCTGGGTCTGTCTCGTCTGTAACTGGTCTCTGTAAATTCCTGGTCGGCTCCACGTCTGGACAAAGTTGGATTGTCGTCTTCTGTGGTTTTTCTTTTCCAAAACGGCTCAGACATCGTCCCTGCAGACTGAGAATGGGTCTGGTCTTTTTTGTTTTAAGCACCATTGGTGTGGTATGGTTTGGTGTGGTGTGGTAGGGTTGGGTAGGGTGTGGTGTGGTGTGGTGTGGTAGGGTAGGGTTGGTGTGGTGTGGTGTGGTAGGGTGTGGTGTGGTGTTGTGTTGTATGGTATGGTGTGGTGTAGGGTAGGGTAGGGAAGGTTGTGGTGTGGTGTGGTATGTTATTTTTTTGTGTGGTGTGGTGTGTTATGTATGGCGTAGTATGGTATGGTATGGTGTGGTAGGGTGGTATGGTATGGTAAGGGTAGGGTATGGTAGGGTAGGGTAGCGTATGGTAGGGTAGGGAAGGGTATGGTATGGTAGGGTAGGGTATTGTAGGGTAGGGTATAGTATGGTATGGTATACTTCTTGTCCATATATAATGACATTTACAAGAAAAACAAGGCCCTAAAGATCTTCTATTGTGTAGTTTGGGCGCCGCCCTCAATATGCTGGCCCCTGGAGAAGCTGAGGTCCCTGACGCCTCGCTCCCCTACAACCACATAGGCTATGGGGAGGACACCTTTACCTTTTTCCCTTAGCCTGGCTTACATTGTTACAAGCGTACGGGACACTTTAGACGAGTGGCTATGACCGTTTGACTTTAACCCTGTGAGTCCAGTGAAGTCGTGGGTTCGAATCTCAACCACGGTGACTGGTGACCAAAGTGTGGACATTGTTACGATCTTCTAGGTCAGCTTTAAGTGCAGACCTGCCAGTGTCAGTTTCCCTTCGTGCACATTCACACGCAGAAAATTTAAAAAATCAGCACGTTAAACATCCCACGATTCTTTCTAAGCTTTCGCTGGTTTACGGAAACACGAACATACCCAGCATGCATCCTTGTACCCCCCAAAAATGAGCTGCTCTGAAGTCTGAATGTGTCGGCTGAGGCCAGCGGGCAGACCTCCTGCAGAGTGACAAGCACAGGAGAAGACCAGGCACTACACATGCCACCTGGTAAGGGAACGTAGAGAAGAGAGAGAAGATCAACAATTTACGTGGGAAAGTTACATTTCTTTTATTTCTTATCTTGTTTCTCGGCTAGAGCTTCTATATTCACCAATGGTGAGACGTTTAATAATGATAATAATAATGTATGGAATTTATATAGCGCTGAATCTTGTAAAGCAACAAATCAAAGCCCTCAGATGACTTTTTTTTGCGTGTGTATGCGGTTTTGTAAATTTTGTCATCTGTTCCCACCGGCACCAATGGCCTACTCTTTCGAACAGCGGAACAGGATTTAACGTGTGCGCAAGATGTCCTGCATGCGTTCGCACTCGGGGCCTCGGTTTATAGTCTCATCCGAAGGACTTTGACATTCAGTTCGATTTTTTTTGTCAAACTGGGAAGAAAGGGCGAGGCAGGGAATCGAACCCAGAACCTCGCTGTTTACTTGTTGGCAGGCAAACGTCTTAACCATCCTGCCACCTTCCTTCACGTTTGCATATGCAACCGTTCCCCCCCCCCCCCCCCAAAACCATTAAGGTAGCTGTATTTCGGCTTCGGTGATTCAGTTGGGAACTGAACCTACCAGTTTTGTTCAGGACAGTCAGGAGGTACCTCCTGCTCTTTCCCATTTTCAAATGTCGTGGATTTCTTTTGACGTGTACAAATCTGTAACTGCACAGGGTCTGACTGGTTTAGAGTCTTTCTTCCGAAAGACTTGTGACATTGCAGTTCCATTTTTCCCGGAGAAGAAAGGGCAAGGTTGAGAATGGAACCCAGAACCTCCCGGTTTACTTTGCTAAGCAGGTAAACGTCTTAACCGTCCTGCCACCTTTCTTCTAAGTTGGGTATCAGCAAGTCACCTTGTATAATTACTGCGCTGTGATTTGTTGCTTTACAAGATTCAGCGCTATATAAATTCCATACATTATTATCATTATTATTATTGCTACACT
>CM054159.1:48256054-48273554 GCA_028751875.1 Rapana venosa | reverse complement strand
GCAAATCCAATAAAGTTTTATCAGTGATTAGAACATCACACATATCACATTGCCAGTTGGGAGGGAAAAGACGAACATAACTAAAAACAACAACTAATAACTTCTGCAGAGGGTAAGGGAGGGGAAGAGAGAGAGAGAGAGAGAGAGAGAGAGAGAGAGACAGAGAGAGAGACAGAGACAGAGACAGAGACAGAGACAGACAGACAGACAGAGACAGAGAGAGAAAGAGAGAGGAGAGGACTTACACTATATTACCATCTGAACCGAAAATGTTAAGGAGTTGTTGTGACTTGACTTGACTTGACTTTCACTGAAATTTTCAGCCTCTGTGTCTTAGATACATTCTTTCAGGCGGAGCCCATCCCTCTCCAGGCCACAGATTGCAGTCTGGGCATATTGATGTCATCCATGCCGCTGGCCATAGCTGGCCTACTCTTCTATGAAGAAAAGCAACTCTGGGCTCTTAACATGTGTAAATGTTGCGTTTTGTGTGTTTTTGTCACTGCTAAGGGAATATTGATTCAGTCTTGTCTGAAAGATTAGCAGAAGAATGATATCAGAACTCAAGGTAACTTCAGGGGGAACATTCCCGCAGACAGCTTACTTGAGATTCGAACCTACGCCTCTTGATTACTTCAGATGATGAGCCTAAAACTTTAACCACTCGGCCCCTCCGCCCCTTACGATCTTCATTTCTTCTTGTCATTCTGTTGTCTGTTTGAGTATGTTGATTTTTACAGGTCATCCATGCAAACATCACAGAGTCAGTATATAAGTATGTCAAAATAGCGATTCACGATAACGGTAAGGTAAAGGTGTCCCATAACCTATAAGGTCGTAGGGGAGCGAGGCGTCAGAGACCTCACTTCTCTAGGGGCCAGCATATCGAGGGCGGCGCCCATCTCCTCTCCCTTGCTGCTTTACCTTCCCTGTAACTAAAGAGGGCAGGCGCTTCGATTTGTTTGTTTTTTACAAGATTCAGCGCTATATAAATTCCATATATTATTATTATTTACAGCTGGGTGAACTGGGGGAACTGTACTGAAGCCAAGGCGTGCAAACCGTCACACATCCAAGTAGTAACCCACGCTCGATGCTATCTAACCTTGGCTGGGGGAAAGCAAGTGCTCCGACCACTGAGCTGTCCCATCCCCATGATATCCACTATTAAACAAGCTTTTAAGCAGCTAAAGCTGACATGTAACACGACAGGAATGGAATCTGTAACAAGAGGTAGTTCAGGCCACAGCATCATCCTGTTGTCATTTCCAAGGTCAAGGACTAAGGTTTCAGGGCAGACAATCAGAAATTTAAAGGAAAATAACAAAGAAAGAAAGCAGAAAGTTCATTGACCCTGGTTTTCCATAAATTCCCTGTAATAGTTCTTAACAAACATGCAGTGTAGCTTATATCAACAAAGTCTGGAAATTCGATGCTAGGAATTCCCTCTTCCCTCTCGTTGTTTCTGCCTTGTTCCTTTTCTTCCTGTTACCTCCTTCTTGCCTATTTTCTGCCTTCTTGGTCCATTCTCCTGCCTTTTTTCCAGAAGGACTTAAAAGATCACAGTTCACTCCCACGCCGAAGTCGGATGCGCTGGGCCTAGCTTGTCAGGCGCTTAACGGATGCGCAACGCATTTTTGCCAATACGACAGACAAAAATAGTTGTCTGATTGTTCGTTTGAAGTTAAGTATCATTTATAGAAAGGTGTTTAAGAAGACATGACAAGTGTTGCATCTTTAGGCCAACCAGCAACAAAATAAAACAACAACTACAGCAACGAAAACCCTCGAACTATTTTTTTCTGTGATGAAAATCCAGTTTATAACCTCTCTCTCCTTTTTATTACTAGTTTGTATTTCAGTTTGTACCTTGCGCCATGCATGAATCCCCTAAACTCTTCATTTCAATGTTGACGTTGTGATATGTACAAGATTAACATCATGTTTCCATGATATCAAAAGAAAACCTGAAGTGTATTTTCTAGATAGAGAAAGCGGATCTGAGAGCTGGAGAAATAAATCTGTTTTAAGTCCAGGGAATGAAACTAATACCCTGAGGCTGTAGGGGCCTACAGTCAGAGGTATTGTGAAGGCAGGCAATTCAGACGCCACAGTGAACTGTTTTAAAGCACCGTCTTTCTCTCTCCTCACCTCTTTAATCCTAGATACTCCCCCACCCTCCCCACTTTATGTCTTCTAAAGCCAGCAGGCTGACGCACCGCCCCATTTAAATCCTTGCCGTAATTTGCCGATTTAAAATAAAGCCAAGTAGGAATAAATGCCAAGTAAGGATTAGCAGAAACCGTTTCCAGACTGAACGAATCAAAATGGGAATAAAAAGCCATGTTGAGATCAGGGGTAACTGTTTGAAGTATGCATGACATACCTCCCCCCCCCTCCCCCCAAAAAAACAAAAGAAAACAACAACAAAACCCCACAAAAATCAACCAAAAAACTTCTTTATTTTTTTCTCAAACTCATGTAGTATTTTTATTTTTCATCATTTTTCTTCTCACTTTTCTGTGGTGGTTATTTTATATGTGCGTGTGTAGTTAGCTCTCTGCTCTTCAGAGATGTTGAGAAAAGAAACAGAAATGATGGGGGGAAATGAAGCCTGCTTTTCCCTCCCCCCCCTTTCTCTCTCTCTCTCTCTCTTCTTCTTCTTCTTCTCCCCCCCCCATCCTCCCTCCCTCTGTCTGTCTGTCCATCTGTCTCCCTAAAGATCCTTTTTCATGATATTCCACCGGACAAACATTTTAAAACTTCCTGGGAGAATCTGGCTTTTTTTTCGTGTGATATGAGTGAAGATGTCATAAGAACGAGGTTTTTTAAGGAACCTTGTTTTGGTTTTATCTCATTTTATGTGTGGTTGATGTGGTTTTTCCCACAACATGGTGCCCGTCCTGGGTTGACCCTTACGGTTGGCCAGGGCGTTGCTACAAGGAAGGACAGTAGAGTTGGTTTTATACCCTGTTTTAATCTGTATATAGCTGCACAGTTTTAATCTGAGATTTAAATTTTTAGGAGGTGACAGCCCTGATATGGCCTCTGTGGTCAGTGTGTTGTGTGTGTGGTGTGGGGGGGGGGGTAGCTATAAGCAAGATTGGATTGGATTGGATTGGCAGTAGAGTTGGTGGTGGTAGGGAAAGAAAATTTTTCTGCAACGCTTTGGTATTGCCTAATAGATTTATCTTTCTACACAAAAGCTGTGTTGGTGTTTGTAGTGGGGGGTACTGAGGTGAGGTGAGTGAAGGGTGGGGTGTGTGTGTGTGTGTGTGTGTGTGGGGTAATTCGTGTTCAGGTTCCTAATCTCGTTTCCTTACTTTTTCTGCTTCATATCTGTTCCGGGCCTAACGTTGTTTACTGTCCAGGGTTAGTCACTGTTAGTCTGTGCCTGTTTGGTTGTTTCCGTGTCTTTTTTTTTTGGTTTTTTCTCTTGTGTCTCATCTCTTCATTCTAGGTCTCTCTAGCTCTCTCTTTGTCTCTTGTCTGCTGTGTTCTGTCCCGCTCTGCTGCTCCTGTCTGTCTCTGTCTGTCTCTGTCTGTCTCTCTTTCTCTCTCCGTGTCTCCTCTGCTCTCCTTTCTCTGTCCTTCCTCTCTTTCTCTCTCTGTGCTCTGTTCTCTCTGTTCTGTCTGTCTTCTCTCCCATCCTCTCTGTCTCTGTCTTCTTCTTCTGTCTCTGTCTGTCTCTGTGCGTCCTCACTTGAACTTAGTCAGACTCAAACTAAACATCTGCATTGCTCAAAGCGCAAAACTTCTGTTAAAAGGTTAATATAAAAAAGCAACATGGTTTTCGGAAGGACGTTATCTTAGCGTAAGTAGAAGTGGCTTATTATGGAATATCATAAGCCAGTAGCAAATGTTTATGAATATCTAGAATATTGTCTCAAATAGTTGTTTTTATGGAGCGTGAACCGACATTCTGAAGGTGCCAAAATTTGTTATTTATCAAAAAAGCCATAACGAAACTCAGCAGTTAAATCGGTGTTTATAGTTATTTGCCTAATTCTTCCATATATGCGTCGGATCTGAAGTATGGGGGCTAAGAACTGTTCTGTGGGAAAGTTTCAACATTTTTCCTAAAAGAGATGTTCGGTGAAATAGCGAACTGCCAATGATAGTTACCGTGAAACAAACGCCAACCCTATTAAAAGTATTAATTATAACCATAAAGGGTGGTAAATTTTAATGTTATAGCAAAAAATAGGTGCCCCGTAAGGATACGTTTTGTATATTTTAACGTGGAGGAAACATTGGTTAACCAGGGTGCGTGATGTATTGTTTGAATATGGGTTTAGTAGCAAAAATCAGGGGTGTGTTGAGTTTACTATCAGTGATTGTAACGTCAAAGTTTTAGTAGAAAGTTTTAATAGAATGGTTGATATTTCAAATAGGAAAATTTAAGTCTACAGAAATGTTTTAGCATTTCTGTTTGAAGAGCCGTAAAAGCGAGTATGGATAACATTTGTGTTTTAAACAACGGTTGAATAGGTGTATCAGAATTAGTTATCATATTAGTATAGAAAGTTGGTAAGATGATTGACTTGTCACTGGGAAAGAGGCGAAGAAAACGAAGTTAATTTTGTTCTTGTTGCCCTGTTCAACAACTTCGATGACAGTTTAATAAAGATGATAAATATAAGACACCACATGTTTAAATAACTTGTTGATGTCATCATCCTCCTGAAGAGTCCGTAATTTGAATTGTATTTATATAAAGCTTTAAGCTTAGACATTATTTTGTGAGATATCTTCTATCTATGAATAATTTTACTTTCATTTTGATGTTTATACTTTTCAGTTATCATAGCATATTCGTCATAACCTCTTCATAAAGGCCAGGCTTAAATAAATAAACCTCCGAATTATTGTGTGTGCGTTGCTGCGCGCGTGCGTGCTGTGCGTGCGCGCGCTGTGTGTTGGTGTGTGGGTGTGTACCCACAAAGTTTCCTTTTCACCTTCAGTCCTCAACGTCTATTTCAAACACACGGGTATTGCCCCCTTCCCTCCTCCTTCTCCCTCACCCCTCTCCTCTTTTATTTCACTCTTTCAGAGGTCAACCTGACCATGTTGATCAGTGTCCGAAAAGACCCCAGTCATTGGAGAGTATCAACAACGTGTGTGGTGTGTTGTGTGTGTGTGTGTGTGTGTGTTGTGTGCTGTTTGTGTCTGTGTGTGTGTGTGTGTGTGTTAGGCCTCCCATCAGGTATGTTGATAATGTATCTCCCTGCCTTCTTTTTGTAAGTTTCTGTCAGAAGAAATGCAACCATGATGAATCAGAGGGAAAGACCAAATTATGGATCATAGTGCGACCTTACTGTGCAAGTGTTAAAACCTGTGGCAACTGGGTACGTGTGCAAGATAGGTTACTAGTGCAAGATAACGTGTGCATATGGTAACAGTGTGTGTGTTGCAATATAGGTTAACTAGGAGATAATAGTCTTCTGCTCAAGTGGTTTATTACACAGAGAAGGTTAATTGTGCTAGAGTAGAAAGTGAAAAAAATGCAAACTTATGGGTACAGGCACGTCACACGACACGGCTGGCCAAGCTGTCCTACAGGAACGTACAAGGAGGAAGACGAAGGCAGACACAGAAAACGAGGAAGCAACATAGGAGTGGACATACTGGCCTTGAGTGGAAATTGTACCGAAAGCATTAAGGATCTGGGGAGTGAGGAAGCTGGTTGCAAAATCGTTCAGTTGTGCTGACTCAGTGGACTTATGGGATAGGGAGGGCGAAACAGAAGATGTTAATTGCGAAATATGAGTTAGGTGTGTCAAAGGGTACAATTGAGCATGCACGAACTTTGCGGAGATGGTATGACTTGTGAAAGAATGGATTGATGGTGAGGTAGTGGGTTAACTGCGCACTTTGTGAAGACTGCTGGCAAGATTGGTGGGAGAATGCCATTTCCACGAAAATCCATGCACCTCTCTCCCGCTCTGCTCTCGTGACACAAACACACACAGCAATCACACTAGACAACTACACAATTCAGCACATTCACACAACACACAAACATAACGGAGCATTAAACCACGTTAAGCTGGATTGATACATGACAGGTCAACACGCACTTGAAACGCACAACAACACCCATCACATCATCGCATGCGCGCACGCATACTCACGTCACTTTTTTCATCGACCAGCCCATCACACACAAAAAGGATATCACCGATCAGAAAATGAAGCGTGTTTTTGCCATTGACACTGATGTCCCAAAGCTGGCAAAAAAAACTGAAATGACATATTGAACATCTGGAAGGGATATCCAATCCGGCATAGAAGGAGTGCTGTCATGGCACCTTATTAATTCCAGAAATGGAAATTAATCGTCTGCTTATGCCGTGAACGACCATGAGAATTTTTTCTAGTGGGAGCAAGAATTTAAGTTCAGTTTCATCAATCCCCAAAATCCACATCTGTTAAAAAGGAAAATAGACTTAGTAAAATAAGGAATGATTAGTGACATAGTGGCCATACACACAGGAATAAAACACAACAGATAAAGGAAGAGAGAAGAGAAACAACAGAGAAAAGCAGAGAGAAAACAAAAAAAAAGAGAGGAAAGCAAATAGAGAAGAGCAGAGAGAAAAAAACAAAGGGAGAAGAAGCAGCGCATACACGAAGCAGAAAGGGAAGAAAGAGGGAGAGATGCACGAGGAGGGAGAGGAGAAACGAGAGAGGCCTCTGAAATCAGCTTACTACGGAGAAATGGAAGACGTGCAAGTTAGTCGGAAAGAAAAAGAAGTCGAGAGGGAAGAAGAGACTTAAGAGAAGAGGGAGGAAGCGAGAAAGAGATCTGGTAGAAGAGAGAAGATTACACTAATATACCAGTCTGAACAAATGTATAGTGAGTTGCGTGACTAGTTGACTCACTGAAATTTTGCCCTGAGGGTGCTTAGAACATTCTTTCAAGGCGGAGCAGACCCAGGCCACAGATTGCAGGTCTGGGCATATTGATGTATCAGCCAGCCAAGCTGAGCCACTCTTCAGAAGAAAAGCAACTCTGAGCTTCTAGCGCAGAGGAGTGAAGTGAGCGATTATGTTCCGACAAACGTTGGGGGCCGCAGCTCCAACACATCCTTCCCCCAATTTTCCTCTTGCTTTGTATCTGCCTTTCCAGGGCATTTCTTGAGTTCTAAGGCCTCCATTGCTGATGTTTCCTCCTATGCCATCCTTGAGTCTGCTCGTTCTTTCTCTCACTGGACATGCCATTAATGGTCTTTGCAATACTTATCTATCTATACCTCTTCTATTATAGACTATTTACATCCACAGGTTCCTCCTCTGTCAATCTTTTGGCTGGATTTTTTAGCCGCCATTTCGGATGTTATGTGTCTTTGTGAGATGCCAAGGTCCGAGCTCTTCTCCTCGGACACGCCTGTAAATTTCTCTTCAATCCTTTGATCGGTCCATGATCACAGGCCCATACAATTTAATGTTGACTGAGCGCATTGTACGATCTTGAGTAGTAGTATTGTTCTTCCAGATGTGTTAGTTATGATTCGTTGATGTTTTTGTGCAGGAGTATACAAGTACCGGCTTGTCCTCCACGTCTGATACAATGGCTTCCCCAGGTACTTGACAGTTTGAATTTACAGCTGGATCATTAAACTGATATCAGGCTAATGCCTTGTTGGTCGTTATTGAGTCATAGTTTGTCTCTCTGCACTGATTTCATGCGTATGGTTGTGAGCTATCAGGTGTCTGTAACTGGCTTAAGCTCTTTGTCTGTACAATCTCTAGGTCTTGACCTACATTGTCTTGAAGCGGAGTTTGTGTCGTTCTGCCCAATGCTGTTTGTCCTTTGTTGTTCCATGTGCAGCCATGTTTCTCATGTACCTTATAGGTCTTAACGTGAAAGTTTTGTCGTTTTGCTCTTTGTACTGAAAGGTTTGTAATCTTTACCAATCTGTTCTGATGTTCATTGCATTAGCAGATTTAGTACCAGGGAACTTCAAGATAACATGTTGGTTTGAACATTCGTATGTACACTTAAGGAATTTTAACCAGTTTCGAACGACTTAGATATACTCAGATGATGAGCCTAAAACTTTAACCACTTCCCTCCCCTTATATCGATCTTCATTCTTCTTGTCATTCTGATGTCTTTAGTATTGATTTTCCCAGGCCTATCCGCAAACATCATCGTCATTATAAATATGTCAAAACCGATTCACGATAACGGTACAGGTAAAGGTTCCCATAACCTAATAAGGTCGTAGGGGAGCGAGGCGTCGGAAACCATCACTTTCTCAGGGCAGCTATTGGGGGCGCCCATTCCTCCTCGCTGCTTTACCTTCCCTGTCACTCAGGCAGGTACCCATTTACAGTGGTGACGGGGAACTTACTGAGCCAAGGCGTCCAATCCCGTCACACACAAGTAGTAACCCACGCTACGATGCTACTTAACCTTAACTGAGGGTAGAAGCCAAGGCTCCGACCAACTGAGCTGCCCATCCCCAGATATCCACTATTAAACAAGCTTTTAAAGCAGCTAAAGCTGACATGTAACGACAGAATGGAATCGTAACAAGGTAGTTCAGCCACACCATCCTGGTTGTCATTTCCAAGGTCAGGACATAAGGTTTCAGGGCAACAACAAAATTTAAAGGAAAATAACAAGAAAGAAAGCAGAAAGTTCATTGAACCTGTTTCATAAATTCCTGTAATAGTTCTTAACAAACATGCGTGTAACTTATTTCAATAAAGATTGGAAATCGTGCTAGGAATTCCACATTCCCGAATCAGATTGTATCTGCTTGTTCTTTCTTCCTGTTTACTTCTTCCTTTTCTGCCTTCTGTCCATTCTCCTGCCTTTTTCCAGAAGACTTAAAAGATCACATTCCCCACGCTGAAGTCAGATCCTGGGCCTACTTGTCGGCGCTTAACGACGCGCAACGTTTGTGCCAATACGACAGACAAAAATAGTTCTGTCTGAGTGTTCAATGAAAACTTCTGGATCTAAACATCTTTATGAAAGTGTTTCAGAAGACATTGACAATGTTGCATCTTTAGGCAATCACAATAAAAAAAACAACTACAGACAACGAAACCGCTGGGAACTATTTTTCTGCAATGAAAATCTGTTTTAAGTCCAGGGAATGAAACTAATACCCTGAGGCTGTAGGGGCCTACAGTCAGACGTATTGTGAAGGCAGCAATTCAGAGGACACAGTGAACTGTTTTAAAGCACCGTCTTTCTCTCTCCTCACCTCTTTAATCCTAGCTCCCCACTTTATGTCTTCTAAAGCCAGCAGGCTGACGCACCGCCCCATTTAAATCCTTGCCGTAATTTGCCGATTTAAAATAAAGCCAAGTAGGAATAAATGCCAAGTAAGGATTAGCAGAATCCGTTTCCAGACTGAACGAATAAAAAATGAGAATAAGAAGCCATGTTGAGATCAGGGGTAACTGTTTGAAGTATGCATGACATACCCCTCCCCCCCCCCAAAAAAAAAAAAATCCCACAAATAACCAACCAAAAAAGTTCTTTTTCTTCTCAAACCCTTTTAGTATTCTCTTTGTATTTTTTTCATAATTTTTCTTCTCACTTTTCTGTGGTTGTTATCTTATGTGCGTGTGTAGTTAGCTCTCTGCTTTTCAGAGATGTTGAGAAAAGAAACAGAAATGATGGGGAAAATGAATCTCGCTCTCCCTTCCCCCTTCTCTCTCTCTCTCTCTTCCCCCCCCCCCTCCCTCCCTCTGTCAGTCTGTCTCCCTAAAGATCCTTTTTCATGATATTCCACCAGACAAACATTTTTAAACTTCCTGGGAGAATCTGGCTTTTTTTGTGTGTGATATGAGTGAAGATGTCATGTGATATGAGTGAAGATGTCATAAGAACAAGGTTGTTTTAAGGAACCTGGTTTTGGTTTTATCTCATTTTATGTGTGGTTGATGTGGTTTTTCCCACAACGCTGAGGTGCCCGTCCTGGGTTGACCCTTATGGTTGGCCAGGGCGTTGCTACAAGGAAGGACAGTAGAGTTGGTTTTATACCCTGTTTTAATCTGTATATAGCTGCACAGTTTTAATCTGAGATTTAAATTTTTAGGAGGTGACAGCCCTGATATGGCCTCTGTGGTCAGTGTGTGTGTGTGTGTGGGATGGGACGGGGTAGCTATAAACAAGATTGGATTGGATTGGCAGTAGAGTTGGTGGTGGTAGGGAAGAAATTTATCTGCAAATGCTTGGTATTGCCTAATAGATTTCTCTTTCTACACAAAAGCTGTGTTGGTGTTTGTAGGTGGGCGGTACTGAGGTGAGGTGAGGTGAGGGGTGGTGTGTGTGTGTGTGTGTGTGTGTGGCGGTAATTCAGTGTTACAGGATTCCTAATCTCGTTTCCTTACTTTTCTGCTTCCATTCTGTCAACAGGGGCAAGCAACAGTGCTGTACTGTGCCAAGTTTTTGTGTGTTTGTCTGTCTGTTTGTTTCCGTGTCTTTTTTTTCTTTGTGTTTTCTCTCTGTGTCTCAGTCTCTTAATTCTAGGTCTCTCTCTGTCTCTGTCTCTGTCGGTCTGTCAGTGAGTCTGCCTGTCTGTCTCTGTCTCTCCCTCTCTCTATGTCTCTTTCTATCTCTTTGTCTCCGCTCTCTCTCTCTCCCTTCCCCATCTCTCTCTCTCTTTCTGTCTCTGTCTCTCTTGTCTGTCTGTCTTCTTTCTCTCTCTCTGTCTCTCTGTCTCTGTCTCTCTCTGTCTGTCTGTCTGTCTGTCTCTCTCTCTCTCCTGTGACAGGTTAGCAGACACAACTAAACATCTTGCATCGCTCAGCTGCAAAACTTCTGTTAAACGTTAATATGAACAAAAGCAACATCGTAGTATTTCGGAAGGGTAGTTATCTTAGCGTAAGAGAAAGGTGGGTTTATAATGGAGTATCAATGCCAGTAGTAATTGTATATAGATACCTAGGAATATTCTTCTGAGTTTTAGTGGAGCGTGCAAATATTTTGCAAGTAGGGCCAAAAATATGTTGTTATTTATCATGAAAAAGCTACGAACACTCGACAATAGTTCTTTCAAGGTGTTTATTAGGTTATTTGATGCCCAAGTTCAGCCCATTATGCAGTACGGATCTGAATTATGGGGGCTAGAAAAAGCTGCTGTCCATTGTGAACATGTTCATACTTTTGCTTTAAAGTGATATTTGGGTGTAGATAAGCAAACTCCTAATGATCTAGTTTATGGTGAAACGAACTGCCACCCCATTTACATAGTATTAATTATATCCGCTAACGGTTTAAATTACTGTTCATGCCTAATAATAGAATATCCCGTAAAGGATACGATATGTTGTATAATTTAGACGCTGGAGGCAAAGAACATTGGGTAACCAGGGTGCGTGTATGTTTGTTTGAATATGGGTTTATAGCAAAAATCAGGGCGTTGGCTATGTTGATAGTTTTATACGTGTTTTTCGTTAACGTTTAGTAGATTGTTCTTTACAGAAATGGTCTGATGATATTCAGAATAGTGACAGATTTACAGTCTACAGAAATGTTTGTAGCATTTCTGATTTGAAGCCGTATCAAAGGCTGGATATGGGTAAACATTAAATGTTTATAACGACAAGAATTAGATTAGGTGTATCAGAATTAGCTGTTCATTATTGTAGATATAGAAATATTGGTAATGATGATTTGACTTGTCGTCTGTGTAAAGAGGCAGAAGAAAACGAAGTTCATTTTGTTCTATGTTGTCCTGTTTTAACAACGATTCGAGAACAGTTTATCAAGCCCAAATATTATAGACAGCCATCATTGTTTAAATTAACCTTGTTGATGTCATCATCCTCTCCTGAAGTAGTCCGTATTTTTGCCTTGTATTTATACAAAGCATTTAAGCTTAGAGACTTTGTTAAGTCGTGAGAATCTGTTTTATTCTATGCGATCTTTTTTGGGGGAGATTGATCTTACTACATCTGTTTCAGTTATCATAGCATATTCGTATACCTCTTCATAAAGGCCTTGGCCTATAAATGAATAAACCATCCGAATTATTGTGTGCATGCGCGCGCGTGTGTGTGTGTGTTTGTGTATGTGTGTGTGTGTGTGTGTACCCACAAAGTACTCCCTTTTCACCTTCAAGTCCTCAACTCTTATGTCAAACACAGGGGTAGAGCCCCCTTCCCCGTCCTCCTCCCCCCCCCCCCCCTCCCTCTTATATTTCAACTCTTCTGTACAGAGAGCAAACCTGACCATGTTGAACAGTGTCCTGAAAAGACCCCAGTCATCTGAGAGAGTGTGAACAACGTGTGTGTGTGTGTGTGTGTGTGTGTGTGTGTGTGTGTGTGTGTGTGTGTGTGTGTGTGTGTGTGTGTGTGTGTGTGTGTGTGTGTGTTTGTATTAGGCATCCATCATGGTGATGCTGATAATGTCGTCTCCTGACGTCTGTGTTGTTTTTTGGTGTGTCCATGAAGAAATGCAATACCTAGTGATGATAATCAGAGGGAAACTGGACAAAAATTATGGGTTCATATTGCACGATGGCTTAACCTGTGCAATGTTCAAACCTGTGCAACATGGGTGAACGTGTGCAATAATAGGTTAACTAGTGCAAGATGAACTAGATGTAGGTCATGCAAGTAGGGTTAAGTTACACAGGAAGGGTTAGTTTGTGCTAGATAGTTGACTTCAGTGAAAAAACGCAAACTAAAGTGGTGCGGGCACGTCACAGGAACATGTGGACTGGCCAAGACTGTCGTACAGGGAATAGTACAAGGAGGGAGACGGAGAGGCAGACAGAAAAAACGATGGGAAGACAACATCAGAGAGTGGACTGGCCTTAAAGTGGAACGAATTGCTACAGAAAGCAGAGGACCATGAGGAGTGGAGGAAGCTGGTTGCAAAATCTTCAGTGGTGCCCCTCACAGTCCACGGGACTTATGGGATAGGCGAGGGTGAAACAGAAGATGGTTTAATTGCGAAATATGAGTTAGTGTGTGTCAGATTAGTACATTTGAGCCATGTCACTAACTTTGTGGAGATGGGTTGACTTGTGAAAGATGGATTGATGGTGTTGTGGATGGGTTAACTGCGCACTTTGTGAAGACTGCTGGCAAGGATGGCTGGGATAATACTCATTTCACAACGAAAATCGCATGCACATCTCTCTCTCTCTGTGACACACACACACTCACACACACACACACACACACACACACACACACACTCACACTCACACACACACACACACACACACACACACACAAACATAAACTGACATTAAACTCACGTTAAACTGAAGATATCACATACACACACACACACACACACACACGTACTGACACACACACACACACACACACACACACACACACACACACACACACACACACACACACACACACACACACACACATACACATCACGCATGCGCGCATCCATACTCACACACAGTTTTATTTCATCGACATAGCCCAGTCACAAATAAAAAGGATATTACGCGATAGAAAATGAAGCGTGTTTTTGCCATTGACACTGATGTCCAGGAATGTGTTGGCTAAAAAAGCTGAAATGACATTGTTGAACATCTCGGAATGGGATTATCCAATGCCGGCATAAGAAGAGAGTGCTGTCATGGCAACCTTTATTAGATTCCAGAAATGTGGAAATTAATCTGTCTGTTATGCCGTGAACACCAATGAGAATTTCTTTTCTAGGTGTGGAAGCAAGACCTTAAAAGCTGAAGTGTCACTCAATCCCCCCAAAAATCCATCTTCTGCTAAAAATGGAAAAAAAACTTAGTAATAAGAGGGATGAATAGATTGAGGAATCAGTTGGCCATACAAACAGAGAGATAGGAAGACAGGCAAAGCACACACACACACAGAGAGAGAGAGAGAGAGAGAGAGAGAGAGAGAGAGAGAGAGAGAGAGAGAGAGAGAGAGAGAGAGAGAGAGAGAGAGAGAGCACTCTGAAATCAGCTAGACATACAGAGAGATAGGAAGACAGCCAAGCAGAGAGAGACACACACAAATTCTTTTTCTTTATTCTTTTATTTCGAGGATAATGAATAAGCACCCGTGTGCTTTTTTACAATCAGTCTACGCCCTTAGGGATATATAAGATAAAGAAAGAAAGAAAGAAAGAGAGAGAGAGAGAGACAGACAGACAGACAGACAGACAGACAGACAGACAGACAAACAGAGAGAGAGAGCTCTGAAATCAGCTAGACACACAGAGAGATAGGAAAACAGCCAAGCAGAGAAAGACACAGAGAGAGAGCTCTTTACTCTGACAGATTTATTGATAAAGAGGCCGTTGGCCCATACATGGAGGGGGTTGCTGATCAACTCACTGAATAACGATAGGAATACATGGCAAAGCACAGCTGGTGGCGAACAAATGCAAACAAATTCACAGGGGGGAAAAGCAAAACGCTTACGACATCATAATCACTCTCGTTTTAGAGGCTTTCTATAAACACCACTAGCTAACTTGCTACTGGTATTAGATTTACTACATCCTAGGAGAAAGCAGAGAGAGAGAGAGAGACAGACAGAGAGAGAAAGATAGAGACAGAGCGGACAGAGACAGACAGAGAAATTTTTTTTATTTATTTATTCTGTAATGGAATAAGCACTCGTGTGCTTTTTTTTTTTAAACATCCAGTCCCTGTGTGTATGCGATTTTGTAAATTTTGACATCCGTTCCCACCGGCACAGACTGGCCTAGGCTTTCGAAAAGCGGAACGGGTTTTAATGTGTGCACAAGATGTTCTGCGTGCGTTTGCACACGGGGCCTCGGTTTAAAGTCTCATCGGAGGGACTTTTGGGGACAATGGAGTCGGCACTGATGTTAACTCCAAGGGAAAATATCCCCTTGAACGGGATTCGAACCCGGGTCGTCAGATTGCGAGCGCAATGTTCTAACCACTAGGCTATCCAGAGAGAGAGACAGAGAGAGAGAGACAGAGGCAGACAGACAGCCAGACAGACAGCAGACAGAGACAAAGAGAGAAGCAGACCAGAACCTTTAGGAGACAGATCCAATAATGTTTTATTAGTGATTAACGCATCAC
This sequence comes from Rapana venosa, assembly GCA_028751875.1. NCBI lineage: Eukaryota > Metazoa > Mollusca > Gastropoda > Neogastropoda > Muricidae > Rapana > Rapana venosa. The sequence continues at coordinate 48,258,528 of CM054159.1, read as the reverse complement.
GGGGACAGGATAGCTCAGTGGTCAGAGAACTCACTTTCCCCCAGCTAAAGTTAAGCAGCATCGAGCGTGGCTACCATTTGGATGGGTGACCATTTGTGCGTCATGGCTTCAGTACAGTCCCCAAGCTCACCCAGCTGTAAATGGGAACCTGCCCTCTTTAGGGTCAGGGAAGGTAAAGCAGCGAGGGAGAGGAGATGGGCGCCGCCCTCAATATGCTGGCCCTTAGAGAAGTTGAAGTCTCTGATGCCTCACTCCACTACGACCACATAGGTTCTGGGACACCTTTACCTTTTTTACCTTTTCTTTCTCTGGACAGTTGTCTTGAGTTCCTAGTATGGAGGTCTATAAGACACGAGGAAGTGTTGCATCTTTAATCAAACCAGCCATCACCAAAAAATCTGTTTACTAATTTTTTTTTCCGTGATGAAAACCCCCCAAACCTGCTGGTAATCCCTAGCCCACTTATGACTAGTTTGTTCTACTGTGGTACTTTGCACCACACGTAACCTAAATTTTCTTAAGTGTGCGTTTTGATTTTGAACTTCATGATAGGCACCACAGGAACAGCACACTTCCTTACTATCAAAAGTTCAACCAGCTGGCAATTGTCTCCTTTTTTTTTTATCTAGTTTGTAGGAGGGAGACGAAGAGGCAGACGGAGAAAACGATGGGAAGGCAACATCAGAGAGTGGACTGGCCTTGAGTGGAACAGTTTGCTTATGGAAAGCAGATGAGTGGAGGAAGCTGGTTGCAAAATCTTTATTGGCACGGGACTACGGGATAGATGAAGGTGAAGGAAGCGAGTTCCTTTACTGTTGTGCCACAAGTAACTCTCCCAAACTCTGTTGTTTTTCATTGCTGACATTGAAATATATATGCCATCACGTTTCCTTTTTGATGAGAAAAAGTCCAAAGTGTGTTTTTCTAACAAGAGAAAGCGGATCTGAGAGCTGGAGAAAGAAATCTGTTTTGAATCCACGGAATGAAACTAATACCCTGAGGCTGTAGGGGCCTACAGTCAGACGTATTGTGAAGCCGGCAGGCAATTCAGACGCCACAGTGAACTGTTTTAAAGCACCGTCTTTCTCTCTCCTCACCTCTTTAATCCTAGATACCACCCCCCACCTCCCCACCTCCTGTCTGCTTAAGTCATACCCTGATCCTCACAATGCCTCAAGCCATTTAAACTCTCACTACAGCAGTTCTACCGCTTTAGAACAAAATCAAGGAATAAAGCCAAGTAAGGTTTAGCAGTAACTCTTCTCAGACTGAAGGAATCCAAATGGGAATCAAAGCCAAGTAGGAATTACTGGTAATCCTTCGCAATATGAATGAACACACGAACCATCTTTTACACACATTAAACCGTCTAAAATCACTAAATGTGAATAGAGGTTAAACTGAAGATCATACACACATTGAAAAAAAAATCACTTTCCATGACATCAGTAAATCAACTGGTAAGCATTACGTCATTAATTGACTCACATCAGTTCATTTGAACACTGGACTGACTTTTTCAAGCAGTGTGTTTACGGGAAAAAAAATGAACCTGGTGGAGCCCATTACTCTCCAGGTCACAGGCTGCATGCTGGGTACATGTGTGTCATCCATGCCATCAGCGGCAGCAAGTATCACCTTCACCTGTCCCGTAGTCCTGTGGATCGTTGGGGCATCAATGACGATTTTACAACCAGCTTCCTTCACTCAGGTACACTCTTCTTCAAAAGGTTGATGGAGGTTTAATGTCTCTCATACAAAAACCACATCACGAATGAAGACGTCAAGAGACGCATCCGCAATGAAATCGGGCCCTATCACTCACTCACTCATCCCTTGGTCGGGACAACCGTTGGGGTACCCGCACGGACGCTGCAAGTGGACCGCCAAATGGTTCTGTCCTGGGCTGCTTTCAGGAGGCTTGGTACAGTGAGGCCGGTCCACTCCTTGATGTTGGATATCCAGCTTTTGCGTGGTCGTCCCTGCCTCCTTGCTCCTTCCACCATTCCCTGCAGGACTGTCTTTGACAGGCTGTTATGCCTTGTTGTGTGGCCAAACCACTTCAGTTTCCTCCGTTTGACTGTATCTAGCAATGGTTCTTGTTTGCCAGCCAGTGCCTCGATCTGCTGCCAGACGTAGTCATTGGTTTTGCGGTCTCTGTAGGTGATGTTCAGGATCCGCCTGAGGCACTTCATCTCAAAGGCTTGAATGCGACGTTCTAAATCGGCAGTAAGTGTCCATGCTTCACAGCTGTACAAGGCAATGGATGTGACGAGTGCCTTGTAGAGTCTGACCTTAGTGTGGGTTCTGATGTTGTGGTTTCTCCACACTTTCGCCAGCTTAGTCATGGAGGAGAGTGCCACAGCAAGTCTGATCTTAACCTCTTGTGTGCTCGTGCCTTCTTTGGTGATGGCTGCTCCAAGGTACTTGAAAGTTTCCACCTCCTCTAGTGTCTCGCCACTCATCTTGATGCT
>CM054159.1:48241054-48248554 GCA_028751875.1 Rapana venosa | reverse complement strand
TTTCTTTCTTTCATTCATTCATTCCTTCTTTCATTCTTTCTCTCTTTCATTCTTTCTCTCTCTCTTTCTTTCTTTCTTTCATTCGTTCGTTCATAGAGAGCTCTCTCTCTTTTTTTTTCTTTTTTTTTTTTTGGGGGGGGGGGGGGGGGGGGGGGTTCATTTCGTTAAATCATCGTACATTTTTCTTGTATTTATTTTATTTACAAAAAAAAGTCGTGTATAACTCCCTTGTAAAAGGCACATTGGGCAATGATGAAAAATTGGTCAAGCGATCCCTCTGCTTGTCTTCGTCTCCTCTTCCTCTCTGTCTCTCCTCTTCTATGTCTCTCCTACTCTGTCTCCTCTGTTGGTATACTGTAATTCTTTCCTCTCGTTTTTGATCTTTTGATTTGCTTTTGGTTCCCATTTTCCCTTTTCAAAATTTTATAGTTTGTTCATGTGTTGCTTTTTCCCCCCCCCATCTTGTTCTGTTCTCGGGGTCGTTTTACCCGGGATCCTCGTCCTTCTTGCCCCTCTTCTTTTTTTCTTCGTGCTTTCCCCTTTTTCTTGTTGTTGTTTTTTCTTCTCCTTCTTTTCTTTTCTTTTCTTTCTTGTTTTTTCTTCTTCTTCTCTGCTGCTGCTCCCCTGCTGCTGCTGTGTGCTGCTGCTGCTGCTGCTGCTGCTGCGTGCTGTGCTGGTGCTGCTCTACACCTATCCCCCTCCTCCTCCTCCTCCTCCTCCTACTACAAAATACTACTCTACTTCTACTACTCTATACTATACTACTTCTAGTCGTCGCCCCGGGCTTTACACAGCTCTTGAAAAACCCATTGACGCTGGGGGCAACAGAAAAGTGGAGGCGTATGATAGTGACTTTCCCACTCATGGGAATTTCCTTTTTTACGGGCTTAGTCTTTAGTGATCGACTATGACCCCTTTGACTAGGAGGCTTGATCGCACATCCTTATGTGTGCACCCCGGGGGTGGTGGTTTTTGGAGCCCCCCAACGCTGACTGTCCCTATTCATTTGGCCGAGAAAAAGTGGGGTGTACTGTGGGCAAGGACTCCCTATAATCAATTTTTTGCCCATTTTTCCAAAACAGCAGCTGCCTTCTTCTGTTTGAGGCATCGTGGACCGAGGGACAAACATCACAACTTCTTTTTACTTTTTTCTTCTTCCTCTCCCTTTTCCTCCTCCCCCCCCTCATCTTCTTCTTTACTTTTTCTTTTCTTCTTTTCTTCTTCTTCTTTTCTTCTTTTCTTCTTCTTCTTTTTCTTCTTCTTCTTTTTCTTCTTCTTCTTTTTTCAAAATTTGTGGCTTAAAAGGATTCATTTGCACGGAATGCCCATTTCCGTGGTTTTTTCCCCACTCTTTTTTGTAGCAGTAGTTTGATTTCAAAAAACACAAAAGCTTTGAGCTCACAAACCTGTTGTTTTCCCATTGCCCCTTTTGAACAACAGATGCATGAACCTTCGTGGGAAGGGGGAAAGCGAATTTGGCTATCCATATCCACGCTGCAGTGAACGGGGGAGGCTTTTTCAAGGATAAAAAGGGGCTTTTGCCATACGCTTCAGCAATAAACGTACACAACTGACAACTGCCAAATCTTCAGCAATGAATGCACAACAAGACAACTGCCATGCATCTCCACAATGTAGACACAACAACTGACAACTGCCATAATCTTCGAATGAATGACAACAATGACAACTGCCTGCATCTCCAGAAAGTATGCACAACAACTGAAAAACTGCCATACATCTTCAGCAATGAAGACACAACAACTGAAAACTGCCATCATTTTCGCAATGAACGGACCAAAACTGCCATACATCTTCAGCAATGAACGGAAAAAACAACTTTTTCCCCAACATCTTCAGCAATGAACGTGACACAAAAAACTTCTTTACATCTTCAGCAAAAACGTGACACAATAATGTCATACACTTCAGCAATGAACGTGACACAACAACTGTCACACATCTTCAGCAATGAACGTGACGCAACAACTGACAGCTGTCATACATCTTCAGCAATGAACGTGACACAACAGCTGTCATACATCTTCAGTAATGAACGTGACACAACAACTGACATACATCTTCAAAAATGAACTGTCATGCATCTTCAGCAGTGAACGTGACACAACAACTGTCACACATCTTCAGCAATGAACGTGACACAACAACTGCCATACATCTTCAGCAATGAACGTGACACAACAACTGTCAACTGTCACACATCTTCAGCAATGAACGTGAAACAACAACTGACAACTGTCATACATCTTCAGCAATGAACGTGTCACAACACTGTACACATCTTCACATGAACTTTGACACAGCAACTGTCCACATCTTCAGCAATGAACCTGTCACAACAACTGTCACACATCTTCAGCAATGAACGTGACACAACTGTCACACATCTTCAGCAATGAACGTGATACAACAACTGTCATACATCTTCAGCAGTGAACGTGACACAACAACTGTCATACATCTTCAGCAATGAACGTGAAACAATAACTGTCACACATCTTCAGCAATGAACGTGAAACAATAACTGTCACACATCTACAGCAATGAACGTGACACAACAGCTGACAACTGTCACACATCTTCAGCAATGAACGTGACACAACAACTGTCATACATCTTCAGCAATGAACGTGACACACTGTCCCCACATCTTCGCAGTGAACGGTGACACAACAACTGCCACAAATCTTCAGCAATAAACGTGACACAACAACTGCCCACACATCTTCGCAATGATTTGACACAACAACTGTCACCATCTTCAGCAATGAACGTGACACAACAACTGCCTTTGTCATACTTCTTCAGCATGGACTTTGGAACAACAACTGACAGCTGTCATACATCTTCAACAATGAACTTTGACACAACAACTTTTGCCCCCCCCCAATTGTCCACATCTTCAGCATTGAACTGACACAACTGTCATACTTCTTCAGCATTGAACTGACAAAACCCAACTGTTCTACTCTTCAGCAATGAACGTGACACAACAACTGTCATTTATCTTCAGCATGAACGTGACCAACAACTGTCACACATCTTCAAAATTTAACGTGACACACACTGTCACACATCTTCAGCAATGACGTGCACAACAATTTGTCACACATCTTCAGCAATGTATGTACACCACAACTGTCATACATTCTTCAGCATTGAACGTGACACAACAACTGACAGCTGTCATACATCTTCAGCAATGAACGTGACACAACAACTGACAGCTGTCATACATCTCCAGCAATGAAGTGTACAACAAACTGTCCCCATCTTCAGCAATGACGTGCACAATAACTCCCATAATCTTCAGCAATGCCCGGGGACACAACAACTGTACACACTTTCAGCAAGGGAACGTGGAAACAAAACTGGTCACACATCTTCAGTATGAACATGACACAACAACTGTCATACATCTTCAGCAATGAACGTGACACAACTGTCACACATCTTCAGCAATGAACTTGACACAACAACTGTCACACATCTTCAGCAATGAACGTGACACAACAACTGACAGCTGTCATACATCTTCAGCAATGAACGTGACACAACAACTGACAGCTGTCATACATCTTCAGCAATGAACGTGACACAACAACTGACAGCTGTCATACATCTTCAGCAATGAACGTGACACAACAACTGACAGCTGTCATACATCTTCAACAATGAACGTGACACAACAACTGACAATTGTCACACATCTTCAGCAATGAACGTGACACAACTGTCATACATCTTCAGCAATGAACGTGACCAACAAACTGTACACATCTTCAGCAATGAACGTGACACAACAACTGTCACACATCTTCGCAATGAACGTGACACAACAACTGTCACACTTTCTTCAGAAAGGACGTGACACAACAACTGTCACACATCTTCAGCAATGATGTGACAACAACAAACTCTGTCAACATCTTCAGAAATGAACGTGACACAACAACTGTCACACATCTTCAGCAATGGATGTGACACAACTGACAATGTCATACATCTTCGAAATGAAGGACAAACAACTGGCTACATCTTCAGCAATGAACGTGACACAACAACTGCCACACTTTCAGCAATGAACGTGATCAAGGGTCACATATTTTCAGTAAAGAACGTGACACAACTGCCAATCTTTCAGCATAAACGGGGACACAACTGTCACACATCTTCAGCAGTGAACTTGACACAACAACTGTCACATTTCTTCAGCATGAACGTGACACAACAAACTGTCACATCTTCAGCAATAAACGTACACAAAACTGTCACATTCTTCAACAATGAACGTGACACAACAGCTGTAACATATCTTCAGCAATGAACGTGACACAACAACTGTCACATCTTCAGCAATGAACGTGACACAACAATCAACTGTCACACATCTTCAGCAATGAACGTGACACAACAACTGTCACACATCTTCAGCAATGAATGTGACACAACTGACAACTGTCATACATCTTCAGCAATGAACGTGACACAACAACTGCCACACATCTTCAGCAATGAACGTGACACAACAACTGTCACACATCTTCAGCAATGTATGTGACACAACAACTGTCATACATCTTCAGCAATGAACGTGACACAATAACTGCCATACATCTTCAGCAATGAACGTGACACAACAACTGTCACACAGCTTCAGCAATGAACGTGACACAACAACTGTCACATATCTTCAGTAATGAACGTGACACAACAACTGCACACATCTTCAGCAATGAAACGTGACACAACAATGTCATACATCTTCAGCAATGAACGTGACACAACAACTGACAGCTGTCATACATCTTCAGTAATGAACGGGGACACAAAAAACGGGACAGCTGTCATCCATCTTCAGAAAATGACGTGACACAAAAAACTGACAGCTGTCATACATCTTCAGTAATGACCGTGACACAACAACTGACAGCTGTCATACATCTTCAACAATGAACGTGACACAACAACTGACAATTGTCACACATCTTCAGCAATGAACGTGACACAACTGTCATACATCTTCAGCAATGAACGTGACACAACAACTGTCACACATCTTCAGCAATGAACGTGACACAACAACTGTCACACATCTTCAGCAATGAACGTGACACAACAACTGTCACACATCTTCAGCAATGAACGTGACACAACAACTGTCACACATCTTCAGCAATGAAGTGTGACAAAACAAACTCTGTCCACATCTTCAGCAATGAACGTGACACAAACAAACTGTCACCATTTCGCAATGGATTGACACAACTGCAACTGTCATAATCTTCAGCAATGAACGTGACACAACAACTGGCATAACATCTTCAGCAATGAACGTGACACAAACTGCCACAATCTTCAGCAATGAACGTGACACAAACGGGTCAAAAATATCTCAGTAATGAACGGGGACACAACTGTCACACATCTTCAGCAATGAACGTGGACACAACTGTAAACCATCTTCAGCAGGAAAACGTGACACAACACTGTCACACGTCTTCAGAAATTTGAAACGTGACACAACAACTGTCACATCTTCAGCAATGAACGTGACACAACAACTGTCACATCTTCAACAATGAACGTGACACAACAGCTGTAACATATCTTCAGCAATGAACGTGACACAACAACTGTCACATCTTCAGCAATGAACGTGACACAACAATCAACTGTCACACATCTTCAGCAATGAACGTGACACAACAACTGTCACACATCTTCAGCAATGAATGTGACACAACTGACAACTGTCATACATCTTCAGCAATGAACGTGACACAACAACTGCACACATCTTCAGCAATGAACGTGACACAACAACTGTCACACATCTTCAGCAATGAACGTGACACAACAACTGTCATACATCTTCAGCAATGAACGTGACACAATAACTGCCATACATCTTCAGCAATGAACGTGACACAACAACTGTCACACAGCTTCAGCAATGAACGTGACACAACAACTGTCACATATCTTCAGTAATGAACGTGACACAACAACTGTCACACATCTTCAGCAATGAACGTGACACAACAACTGTCATACATCTTCAGCAATGAACGTGACACAACAACTGACAGCTGTCATACATCTTCAGTAATGAACGTGACACAACAACTGACAGCTGTCATCCATCTTCAGCAATGAACGTGACACAACAACTGACAGCTGTCATACATCTTCAGCAATGAACGTGACACAACAACTGACAGCTGTCATACATCTTCAACAATGAACGTGACACAACAACTGACAATTGTCACACATCTTCAGCAATGAACGTGACACAACTGTCATACATCTTCAGCAATGAACGTGACACAACAACTGTCACACATCTTCAGCAATGAACGTGACACAACAACTGTCACACATCTTCAGCAATGAACGTGACACAACAACTGTCACACATCTTCAGCAAGGAACGTGACACAACAACTGTCACACATCTTCAGCAATGAATGTGACACAACAAACATCTGTCACACATCTTCAGCAATGAACGTGACACAACAACTGTCACACATCTTCAGCAATGGATGTGACACAACTGACAACTGTCATACATCTTCAGCAATGAACGTGACACAACAACTGGCATACATCTTCAGCAATGAACGTGACACAACAACTGCCACACATCTTCAGCAATGAACGTGACACAACTGTCACATATCTTCAGTAATGAACGTGACACAACTGTCACACATCTTCAGCAATGAACGTGACACAACTGTCACACATCTTCAGCAGTGAACGTGACACAACAACTGTCACACGTCTTCAGCAATGAACGTGACACAACAACTGTCACATCTTCAGCAATGAACGTGACACAACAACTGTCACATCTTCAACAATGAACGTGACACAACAGCTGTAACATATCTTCAGCAATGAACGTGACACAACAACTGTCACATCTTCAGCAATGAACGTGACACAACAACTGTCACATCTTCAACAATGAACGTGACACAACAGCTGTAACATATCTTCAGCAATGAACGTGACACAACAACTGTCACATCTTCAGCAATGAACGTGACACAACAACTGTCACATCTTCAGCAATGAACGTGACACAACAACCAGCAGGACACCCCAACACAGAGGAAAGACAAGGGCCCAGGAAAGAAGGGTGGTGTGACACAGTTATAATAACAAGAATAATAATAATAATAATACACGGAATCTATATAATAATAATGATATATGGAATTTATATAGTGCTGAATCTTGTAAAACAAACAAATCGATATCGCGCCATATCTTGAAAAAAAAACACCCACCCAAATCATAGCGTTTTCGTTCATCCCACTCATTCACATACAGCCAGTTACAATGAATAGTGTTGTTTTTTTACAAATTCAAATGTATACACCTAACCTGGCCACACAGGCGAAGAACAACAAAAAAACCCAAACCCCTGACACTGATGCTGTTGTGGGGGCAAGGACCAAGGAA